>RCAB01000339.1:0-70905 GCA_003640385.1 Setaria digitata
TTATTTAAATATTATTAATTATTATTATTTTATTATTATTAATTATTATTATTCTATTATTATTAATTGTTATTATTGTTTTATTATTATTATTATTATTAATAATTATTATTGGATATGACAGTTTTTCTTAATGAACTGAATGTTTTTTCTAATCCTTTTTAAATGTATTTTGTGTATTATAATTTTCCATGCGTGTATTCAAATTTCACTCAACAAGACTAACGAATTAATTAGTTAACGAAGTAGTCTTATGATCGGACTGTTAATGTGTCTGTGAACTTTATGCAACCTAAAAATGTTGTACTACAACTTGTTCTGATAATGAATGAGCCGACTATATGTAAAATAAATGATAGCGATGTGAGGGTTCATATATACGTAATGAAGCGCTGAATCTGATATCAGTTAACTATATTCTACCGCATTTAGTTTTTTTTTTGGAATGCTTTAATCTATTCAATTATATATATTTGGGAAGCCATGGTGATAAATTTAGTGCCATGAAGACGTTTAACGAGTTGAAGTTTACACAAATTTTATGAATGAATTTAATTTTATTAATAGATTTATAGGATAATGCAGGAAGAAAGGATTTCATGTTTAGCGTGTGGTTCATTAGACAGTTTAAATATTTGCCCACGATGCGCTCTTGCATACTGCTGTGTAAAATGCTATCGGAGTGAAGAACATCGCGAATGTTCGGAATCCTTTTATCGTGAATGTGTCGAACAGGAATTGCGTCGCAGAGGTGATGCTCAAAATTCTCCAAGGTCTTTCGAAGAATTCATGAATGAAGAGGGTGCAGAAGATTTCTCAGCCGATATGGAATGTGAAGGTACTTCAATTCTTTTTTTTTTAAGTTAGGAAATTAGCTCATTACTAAATAATGCTTAGGAATGTTCATTCCTGGGATTGAGTCTACGTTGTGAGCTATTTAACAACAAACAAATAGTAACACTTGGTTTTATTTCTTTTAGCTATGCTGGTTGACGCAAAAAAAAAACAGTGTGAAACATTAAAGCTGGAAGTTAAATTATTGAATCCATAATCAGAGAATGGATTTAGAATTTTGGTTGTAACTAGTTTTAGAAGTTTTAGAATATGCTATTTTATTGTGTTTGTGTGCAATTGTATCAGTGAATTTTGATCAAATTAATTGTAATTACGCAATGTTTGCGGTTCTAGATCTAGAAAAAGATATATATATATATATTTAAAACTTATATATATATAAGTTTTAGAATATGCTATTTTATTGTGTTTGTGTGCAAACAGAATATGCTATTTTATTGTGTTTATATATATATATGAAGATGCCTATAATATATATATATATATATATATATATATATATATATATATTATAGGCATCTTTTTTTTACATATGTTTGATACTAATTTTTTTGAAGGAGATAGTGACCCTCGTGTTTTTTCTTTTTTCAAGTAGGCAGCAGTAATATTTCTGTTCTTAAAATCTGCTTGATGTCTCCTTTTACTATTCCCATTATCTCCATTTTACTTTTTTCAATTCATTCTAATATTTTGCAGGTACTTCTGATCAAATTATGGATTCAGACGATGAAAACGATGATAGTTATTTGGATAAAATAAAAGACGGGTGCATTTCGGAATATCAATCAGCTGAGGAACGTGAGCTGGATAGACAGCTAACATTACTTGGTATTGGTACAGACAACGAGAGTCTCTTATCATCACTTACCGATCCAGAAAAAAAGTCGTTTAGCTTATTTTACGATAAATTATTAGCACAAGAAGCTGGTCTTGATCGTTCAGTTTTTGCTAAGAAACAGGAACCGAAATAAATTTTCGTCTATGCTTTTTTTTTTTTGAATTTAAATTTTTAAAGAGATAAAGCGCTAGCATAAAATGTTATAAGGATTCCATTTTTTTGGCAAGTTTCTAAAAATGGTTTAATGTCTCTTATATTTGACTAGAACTTAAGATAGAACCCTTCCTTTTTCATTTTTACCACGTTTCTTAATTCTGAATAGTTCGTGCTTTCTTCATGTTGATCAGTATCGTAAGATTAAAAATGTTTCGCATTACTTATGTCTCGAATGCTTTATAGGTTTGTGTTTTGACCTCATTTCACTTTCATATTGGAGTTTATCTTCTCTTGTGCTTTGCAATATTCAGGAAATTGAATTAATCATTGTTGCTAATTTTGGGATTTATATATCATTTTTTTATTTTGGAACTTTCTTGACATCTTGCATAATGAACTAAAGTAATGTTAAGGGGCGAAAACTTTGGCTTCATTGTTTCAGTTAGTTTTTTCTCTCTTTATTTTCTGTTTNGTTTATGTAAAGTTTTGGAACTTTCTTGACATCTCGCATAATGAACTAAAGTAATGTTAAGGGGCGAAAACTTTGGCTTCATTGTTTCAGTTAGTTTTTTCTCTCTTTATTTTCTGTTTAGTTCAAAAGCGAATATTATTTACTCAACTTTAGGAAATGTTAAGTAGTTTTGCCAATTTCCTTGTAAAATGTTAGGGATTCTTTGTTTTATTTTCCGAAAGTTCAATAAACATTTAATTTTTATTTGTTATGCCGTGCAGACGGTTATTTGCGGAAAAGCATATTTTATTATTGCGCTCAAATTATTATTTAGTCTAAATAAAAGAAAAATGTCTGGTTTTGAAAAAAGGTGTTTTATTTCGAATTTGAACTTATAGAACTGGAGGATTGTAAATAAAATTGGTTATTATATATCCAGAGTATTAAAAAATTCTTTATATCTGTTGTATAAATACCGATAGAACGGGTTAGTATGATATCTCATACGTGAAAGGTGCTGTTGGAATTCGGGCTTCTACTTCTGGCCAGTTATGACGGTCTTTCGATTTTGTACTGGATCATATAGATTGTTTTCGAGACAGGCTAGTACAACAATTAAAGCAGATGTTGTTGGTTCTCATAAAGTAGAGGAGGTAACTATTTATTTTGTGTTGAGATTTTATTTTAGCACTGTTACAGTTAGATAATCTCTGTGCAACTAAATATTCATTAGAGTTCACATTTGCAAATTTTCCGTTTTTGTGCAAGCTACTTTTCATATATGAGAAAATAATGTAAACTTTTCTTCGAAGGTCATAAATGCAATCCAACAAGATTGGAAACGGAGTAATTCACGCTTTTTTGCTATTGTTTATATTAACAAACGCCAATTCAAAGTGTCGGAAAATGATTTGATCGTTTTATACGACAATGTGCCATTAGATGTGGGCGATAAAATTCGGTTTGAAAAGGTGACCTTCAATTTTTAAAATATAAGTTTTCTTATTCCGAGTGCTGTTAGTATGTTTTGGGCCATTCTAATTTTTTGTTACTTATACTTTGTTTTCATGCTTCCAAAAATTTTTATGATATTTCTTTTAGTTCGGAGTTCTCCCTTCTGCATACGCTTTGTTCACTTACTTTTTTTTTTATTTGATTTCAATTTCAATTTCAACTTAAAAAATATGGGTGGTCAAAATATACATTAGTTACTTGACTCTTTGCATATACATTAGTTACTTAACTTTTTTAATCAATAAGGAACTTATTTTTAGATTTTAGCTGTTGGCGGCAAAAATTTCACACTATTTGGTCGACCCTTAATACATTCACCAACAGTAACAGTTAATGCTACTGTTGTTGAGAAAACGACATCTTATCCACAACTTAAATATGTGATGATTAATCACGCGAAAGTACGAAATCTTCACTGTAAGTTATCTTATTCAGAGCTTGATTTTATTACTTTTATCGCGAAATCTCATGTAATTGATAGATGAGCGCTCTAATCACGAAAAATTCCTTAAAATTGACAATTTAACCTAATTAAGAAGATTTTTAAACTGGCACGTCAGCATTTCAATCTGCTCAATTTTTTTTTTCTTTATTTTATTTCTTTTTTTTCTTTGCTCCTTTTAGGGATGAGTCGCGAGACGACAATACTAAGAATAAATGATATTGCAGTCGATAAGAAACTTTTGTAATCATGGATTTCTTACTTGTACATGTTTTGTTAAGTTCGATGATGGAGAATTGCAAATTTAAGTCTGAAGAGATTTGAAGCGAAGAAAATAATTGTCGTATTTGTTTATGAAACTATGTTGACAAGGTATAGTATTTTTCGGCTGAAAGGTTCGGAATGTGGTCAGGATGAGGGATGATAATATCGCTATCTTGATTCATCTTAGTTTGGTGGGAATTTCAACACTGCCACCATATGAAACTTCGAATAAAAAATTTTAGTGTATTATTGTTCTTTCGCAGTTTATCTCCATTACATTAAATTCTCAAAGATAAAAGACCTGATTTCCGGAAGCTTTTACATTCGTCGACAAGAAATCTGGTTGCAAACATTTTTCTGTATGTTGGCTGATGGCCGATATTTGAAAAAAAAAGAAAAAAAAGAAGTGATTTGTGGCATGGGCGGATCCGATATTCCTATAAAAGTGTTTCATTTAACCCAGATCAGACAACCAATTCCTTCCCCATCCATTTCCATAATTTTCTTTTGTCTTTCATTATCAACAGTGCCATTATCAAATAAGTCTTTTTTAGGAGTTTTGCAAAATTCATTGTTTGCATTAATTATCACTGTGTAGTCAATGTTTAGTAATTGGAAGAAAAAAAAAAAAAAGAATTGGATGAAAGTTTTGCGTGTTTTTTTTTTTTTTTGAAAGTTGCTTATTGTTTCTATTAATTAAACTCAACTTTTTTAATTTACTAGATGTTTTCTATAGCAGTAATTTTTAATCATCCAGAAACACTAAATTTTATTATCATTAAATATTAATGAGAATGATACTTTAGCATTTTGCTCATCATTATCGTCATTCACTTCAGTATGGCTTTTAAACGGATTTATTTAAGTATTCTCAAGATATGTAACAGATTTCTCAGGAGACAATCTAGAATGTCGGTAGAGAATGCGACACTGGGAGCAATCGTATTCTCGGGTGCAACACTTCTGGTTTGCTTATTAGCTATCGCAGCGATACACAAGGATGTGGCATCTATCTGGGCTGAATTGGATTCGGAAATTGTTTCTTTCAAGGTTTGAGTGTGTCGATTCAAGTGTTGATTTTATTGTTTGGGAGTGATTTCAACTTTGGTCGAAAGTGCCAGCATATTTCATTCAGGTTAAAACGGATGATCTATGGAAAGAAATGATTGGTCTCGGTGCTGGCACCCCCTCAAATCGTCTACGTCGTCAGACCAGTTACGGTATCCGTGAGAAAAACGAAAAAGGCAGTAGCAGTTACGAGAATTTGTCTACTGATGCTACTAAAGCTAGCTACGATAGTTCGTCAGGTGGTAACAGTGGTAACAGTTACGATGCCTCATCAAGTGATAGTAGAAGCAGTTACGCTTCTGGTGGAGCGAATTACGGTGACGTACCACCAACGGTAATCAGTGAACAGTATAATAATCCGTACAGTTTGAGCTCCCAAGAAGGTTGAAGTTTTATTTCTGTTAAAATTTTGGTAAAGAATAAAATAGATTGAGGTGGAGTGAATGCTTTGTCAAGAAAGTATGGCATTCTGCAATCTTGAAAAAAAAAAAAAAGCTCCAAATTAAAAAGCTTAGAAAACAAAATTTCGAGCATATCCAAGGAGAAATTGTAGCTCACGGAGAAATGTATGTAAATTAAGCTTTAAGACCAGAGCTGGCTTATTTATTCTGAATTTTTATTAACAGCAATATCATAGTTTTGTAATCAAAGTAATTATTAAGTTACACCTGACAGTGGAAATTATAACCAGAGGCAACACATCTCCAAAACCGAAATTCATCCGAAAAGTTCCGCAGCGAGCGGCTCGACGACCAGTGCTGATGATAACAGTCATGTAAAACCGCCAGGCACCGGAACTTTTTCTTCACCCGGTTCAGCCGGTCAACCTGGGCAGTCTCCCCCTGTGAGCGGTTCTTTCATACCTCCTGGTTTTCCGAAAAGCGGATGGTGTGGTATGTTTTTATACGATCCATTTTAAATTGAACTTCCTTCTTGAAACTTTTTTATTAAATTCTTCTAAATCGGTCAGCAAAAATGTTAGATTTTACTAGAATTTAGAAATTCCTATTTTGAAATAAGTAATGAAACGCATGCCATGATAGTTGTAGGTCCTGGAACAAGAAGTCTTGATTAACAACTCTTTGAGTTTCTAAACCTTAAATGTCACAGAGATCGGGAATTTTCAGTGTGTAGTTTGGAAAATACTTGTCCACCCGGTCCACCTGGTCCAAAAGGTGAAAAAGGTATTGATGGCGAAGATGGAATCCCTGGTAAAGATGGTAAAGATGGAATCGATGCAGAAGACATTCAACAAGAAGGACCATCTGGGTGTTTCAACTGTCCAGAAGGTCCGCCCGGTCCTCCAGGACCTCCTGGTCGGCCAGGTATCCGTGGCCAACGTGGACCGAAAGGCACTCCAGGCTTTCCGGGACGTGATGGAAATCCAGGTCCACCAGGCGATATTGGCCCTCCTGGACCACCAGGTATTTTTGTTGTTATTTTGAAACTTCTCTTGGAAATTTCCAAGATAACTGATTTCAGTGATAATCGGTTTAATTTATAGGACCGGACGGCAAACCTGGGGAACCGGGAGAAAAGGGTGCCGATGCCGAAAAAGTTGTTGGACGAAAGGGCAATCGTGGTCCACCGGGAGACCAAGGTCCTGAAGGCCCACCTGGCGACAAAGGTGCAGATGCACCACCAGGTGAACCAGGTCCCGAAGGACCTCCGGGACAGCCAGGCTTCCAAGGGCCGCAGGGCAATGACGGTGAAGAGGGGATAGAAGGTCCACCTGGAAATCCTGGTAAAGATGCTGAGGTTGGTTTAATGAATTTAAAAACAAAATAAAGTATTTGAATTTCCTTTTATAATTCAGTGTATCCGTGTAACATATTTCTTTTTATTTTTTTACTGACAAAGTTTCTTAATTATAAAATTCTAAGATTTTTAGTACTGTCCTTGTCCGGAACGTGAACATTCCCGTGGGCATCGGCCACTTCCTGCTTCTGGACGAAACAACGATCGTGAAAGGAAAACAGAAGACGTACGTTCAAAGAGCGATGAAGAAAGTGGACGTTCTGGAAACGCCGATTACGAAAATCCTGGGGAAGACAATAAAGGATATAAATCGCGACGTACATTGCTTTGAAGTATGATACTATGAATTTCATATGCTTTTGCATCCCGTAATTTTCCAAGATAAATATTACAGCACAGAGATGTTGCTCATACATATGCAGAGATTCTAGTGATGTTCAAAATATAAATTTCCTTTTTTTCTTCAAAGTTGTTAACTCATTACGGGCTGTAATTTCTGCAACCGTTACTGAATTAAATCCTATCATCAGAAAGGATCTGCTGAAGTGAGGAAACTTGATCCTTTATAGCAGGCGATAAGAAAGTTCAGAGCAGATCATTTAGCAAAATTCTCGTTGCACCTTCATCATGAGGAAGAATTTTAAGTTTTGGTTCAAAATAACTATAATTTATTAACTTTTGAACAATAGCGAATCCCCGATCACTTTCTTTTGATTCTTTATTGGACAGCTTATTTCGAAATAATCCACAACATCTGTGTTTTCTTCCACGAAAAGATTTTTCTGCGTTTTTCTGTTCTCACTATTCAGGATACAGTTTTGGTCCGATTCCTGAAAATACTTCTTAAACAAATTTTAAACAAATAAATAAAACAGCCCTGCCTCACTTAATTTATAATGATGTGCCTATTCGTCGATGGTCAAAAGGTGGACATCAACAATTTATGATATCAAATATTTGAAAGTTTTGGAACGCAACCATCCGATCTCGAAATATTTTTCTATTTACATGGTTACTTACTTCATAGAAATATAGGACACTTGTGCAGTTTATTGCAAATAACTGTCGTGACTTCAAGCAACTCTCAAAGCATCTCATAAATGATTTTGCTGTAATTACTGCTTCTGCAAATCCAACTAGTATCATTTGTGGGAACCGATTTATAGTCTGACATTCATTGCTGAAAACATATTCGGAATTTTAAGAAAAATGAGCAGTTTATTTCTAGTTATTTAAAGAAAGACGTCCAATAAGCCACTGAGAGAGAAGCAATACATCTTCATACAGAGACGAACTCATTATTACCTCATCAAATCAGCATCTACGCAAATTTTTTCGTAATAGTTTGCATTGGAATTTCGTTTAAGTTCTCGGAATCTTCCTCTTGCAGATTCTGCTAACAAACTACATCTAGTCCTATTATAATCAAACGAACGGCATTCAAAAGTATACCCTTTACCATCCTGTAAACATCACATTAATACATTTTTCTCTCTGCAGCAGGAAGAAGCAATCAAAATGAAATTTTTTTTCTTCAAAAAAAAAAAAAAATTTCACTAACGTTTTGGCTTGAATTTGATTTAGCGATAAAGTGGAAATTTCAATTCCTTTTAAAATAATTTTAATTCTGTACAGACAGCTCCTGAGCTAAATTGAAAACACTCCTATTTTTTTTTTCAAACTGAAATTAAAAACTGAAATGGACGAACGATATTATTGGTACATGCATTCATACATGTATCCAAGCTGTATGCGCCTAGATCTGTCCGATCCACATTATTAAACTCAAATCCTTGGGTTCGTAAATATTTAACGACTTTTCCTTCGTCACAGCTTCCATAACTCATGTCCTTTTTTGTAAAATCAACCAGCGACACTGCACTGCTCACCTGTCCTCCTAAAATATTTGAAATTCAGTTCAACAAGTTCCAGTTAGCTCGATCACTGTGAAGTAAGTCCTCCTGAAGGCTCTTCTTATCCTTCGAAATCTATGAGCAAGCCAAACCTGTGACATCGCCTGTTTTAATTGGCTTTCTCGCATACTTCAAATCACATCCACTGGCAAAGGTTGGTTCCAAACATAGATGTTCCTGATACTTCAACAACCTACGAGAAAGAAGTTGAAATAGAAAGTTAATTTCCAAGATCTAAAGAATTTTACAAATTTTAGAATAAAATTCATCCCAGCCTTACAAGATTAGCAAAAAAAGACTTACTTCGCCGGTAACTGATCACCTCGATGGGCAAAGAAATCACATATCTGAAAGCAAATTAATTTTTTTAAAAAAAAAAAAAGAAAAAACTTCAAGTTCTTTAACAAAAAGGCCCTCCTTAATCCTACTTCGAATCAACATCAACAGATTGTCCAGATTCTGCACCTCGAAATTCCAGTTAAACAAGTTACGAAAATTTTAAAATATCAAAAGAGAAGAAATTAGAAATTTCTCTGGAAACTTCCAGAGATACCTCATTAGCAATGTCATACACCAGTAAACGACAACTGTAAGCATTATTTTGTGTTTGCATGCATCGGTGCTTGCATTCTTCTAATAGTACATTGAACCGACGTTCATATGGTTGCGCATTCACAATAATGCATTCATTGTAGATTCGGAAGCATGCATCGTCTGGGAAAGAATTCTAGGCATTCAAGAGCTTTTGGCTTCGAACAATTTATTTAATAGAAAGATTGAAGCGAAATATTTTTGAGAAACATTGTACTAATTACGGAGAAATTTCAAATTACAAATGTCATGGATATTTTAAATGCAGTGAAATTGGTACATACTTGGATCTAGCACATCGCTGATCAGAGCAGATTGTTGCAGTAAAACGTCTTCAACAGTGAAAGGCTGTAATTTTGTTTCTGTTAGTAAAAATAAGTTACTATCAAGGTTTATGTTTTACACACAGTCTTGATCAGATCATTGTTTCAAAGTGAAAATCCGATTCAAGAATATAAAAATAACAAAAATATTGCCATTATTCTTAGATCACTCTCAGCAATTTAATTGCTGATTACATGATTTAAAAAATGTAGATTTGTATACTTCCATATCAACTCACCTCTTTTTTCTTATTCGAATAATCATAATTTGCTTGTTCAGATTCTTTAGCTCCTTCAGGTTTAGGTTCAGTAGAAAAACTACGAAATTCTACGGCATCTCTCCTTTCCGCACTGCATATTTTAATTTTTAGGGAGAATAAACGTAAGTTCAAAATTCTTACTAAACGTATTTAGGCTATTAAAGAAAATTGACTTCATTTTTCAAAAATTGCTCCTTTTTTAGGAACTTCTTAACAAATTCAAAAAAATTTTTAAAACAGAACCATACTTGCCATGATTCGTAGGAACTACATCGCGATATTCAAATTTCTTGCCTAAGCATTTTCTTGTAAATATAAAAGCAAACAACCAAAGCCATGTTTTCATCTAAATTTTATCATTATTAGAGTTATTCAAAAAAGCACTGGGAAAAATAAAGTTATCGGACAAGAAATCATTTAAACAAATGGAATGAGACAGGTCAGTATCACCGGTGTACTCGGAAGAACTTCATAAAGATGCAGTCTTTTCCAGCGAACAGATATATAACAAGAAAGTGAAAAAAGATTTTTTTCTCTGTAATTCAGAGGATGTAGCTGAGAGGGACGGAGTTCTGTGTGAATGACAACGAAATGAAATGTGACAGTTGACCTGAATTACAGATTGTCGGCATTTTCACCCCACCACTTTGCCAAAAACGTTTATGAAATTGATGTTTGAGACAAACGCTGATGGACAGATAGTCCACCACTGGATAAATGAATATGAATTTCCCTTCATCCATTCACTCCTCTAACATCTCTCTCTTCATTGCTCACGGTTTCAGAAGATGCTTGATACAATCGCCAAGTGACATTTCTGACATCTACACAAATCTTGAAAGTTAAATCACTCAATCTGAGATTGTTGTTTGCTATACAGCTCGAACACAAATGCTATTTAACCAAAATATTTTACCGTGGGATAAAAGGAGCCTAATACACCTAATACCAAAGGAAAACACCAAATGCTCAAATGTATGACTTCATACAGATGGATTAATCAAAGTCCACAAATGAAATACTGAAAAATAAACCAAAGAAATTCAAGTACAACTCCTAAATAGCATTTCGCTGAAATCCTTTCGATGCCAAAAGGCCTATGCCTATTTACCTTCATTACAATATATTTGCACCTTTTTTCTTGCTTTAGTTTTCGGTTTTCCACTGTGCGACTAGTGTAATAAATTACAGAAGTCTGCGAGAAATCCCGAATAATAGAAATGCATATAACAGATAAAATCCATTTTTTAATTCATTTCAAACAAAATATGGCGGAGAAAAAAATTTTTTTCCAACTCCTGTTAACAATTTAAACCATTTCATAGAGTTTACAATCGACAAATACTTCTTAAAAAGCCGTAAAAAATGCACATAAATCTTTTATAATTATAAAAGGAACTACTCGCGAAAAGTACCTCGTGCTGCGTCCTATTTAGACCCTTGCCGCATAACTTTTGTTCATTCTAAAAAGATTTAAAAGGCAGAAGATGCGTAGCGCTAATGAAATGAATAGAAACAATTTGGCAACTCTAAAACTACTCATAACATTTTTGCTCTAAATCATGCCAAAAAAGATGATCAAAAATAAGAAATGCGAAAATAATAAAAACAATGTTTCCATGCACGAGGCTCAGATAAGTAATACATCCAAATTTAGAGATAATACATTGGTTTCGGAAACATTAACAAAATAAAACTAAAGATTCCTTGCTCAAGCATTTCTGACATTTACACAAATCTTGAAAAATAAATCACTCAATCTAAGATTGTAGTTTGCCGTACAGCTCAAACACAAATGCTATTTAACTAAAATATTTTCATCCAAGCTTTTTCTAAAAAAAGGAAAAAATAAAAAAAAAAAGAAGAATTGTCATACGTAACTCTTTCTCTCAAAAAAACTGCAGTATTATAAAGCATTATACATTCAAAGTTTCACCAGAACATAAATCGTGCCTGCATGCCACGGCAGAGCAAAATGAAGTACTGCAACTACCACATGAAAAAATAAAACAGAGAGAAAATAAAGAGACATACGAGATTTTAGCAACAAAGGACAATTTTTTTACACGTACTTTACTTATAGCTCAAATTTGTTCAAAGGATGATTGTCAAGTCCATCTCCTTAATTTTCCCGAGTCAATATCATTAATGTTAATGCCTTCCTCAAAATCAACCACTTTTATTTTCAGTAAAATTCGCTCCTTCTAGACTATGACGATCGCATAACACAAAAAAATTAAACATCAGAAAGTTGCTAATCAAATATTGTGAAATATTTTATATATGAAAGTACAACGACATTAGTTTCCTTTTTTTTTTTAGAACAGGAAATATTTCACAACGGTCCGAAATGTAGGCATAGCTTTCTGTACCATTTGTAACCAAACAATACAACAAATTTATACAATCACAATTTAAAAAATGGTAATATTGAAAATAACCATTATTGTGCTGGCACTCCGAAATAAACTTGAAACTCACAGTTTCAGCAAATGAAATTAACCGAATCGCGGCCTTTTAACTGATACTGCTTCGTTATACTGACTCGAATTACTCATATTGGTAGCGGAACTAGACAAAACATTTCCGACATTGTCTGTAGTTAATACATGCCGCGCAACCGTAGCTGCCAAATATGGACATTCATTTTCCAGCGCTACCCAATCCTAAACAGAAGACTTGTAAGCACAGAGCGAAAACATGACACAATCTTAAATGCTCAAAATAACTTTCATTAGAAGTAAATAGGAAACATATGTGAAAATGAGTAGGATTTCAGTAATATGGAGACAAGCAAATAAAAATACTGGAAGAAATTAAAGGGTTATTCAACTATTTGAATCCTGACTAATCAACTCATAGTAATTGATTTCTTCGTTACCTCTCGAAAACTGGACAAGTGATTATTACCTCATTATCAACGATGTAATTACGATGTTTCTGCAAAAGATTTAAAATTTTCCACTTCAAAATAGGAGCATTATACAAGTCAGCAGCTCGAAGGCGTTCACAAAAATTATTGGGTGATAGATCTTTTGCCAGTGCCTCCTGACATAAACTTTTCAAACGATCCAGACAAAATCTGAAAAAAAAATCTAATCGATTCACCGTATTACAGAACTTGACATGAAAATTAAAAAAAAAAGTTACCGATCTGCAGCAGCTAAAATCTCTAATGTTCGCTTTGATGATTCTGAACAATTATCTTTGTAAATGTATTCCAGAATGCACGCCATTGTTTCCGGCGTTATATCTTCCAAATTTACCTAAATAATTCAGTTATTTTGTTAAACAAGTTGAAACATTCCCAAGAAAATGCTCAGTAAAACAAAACTAAATAAACAACCTCGCCTCTCAAGCTTTCTTGATTAGTTTGATCTCTGAACATAGCCTGGAAGAAAGGCGATCGAGCTGAAAGGATTGCTTTGTGACATTTAAAAGAACGTCGGCCGACATTAAGTGAAAAATCCGAAAAGTCTCCACTCTCCAATAATTGTCCGAAATCGCGTCCTAAAATGATCAAGTAACCAAGGCCAACAGTCACAATCTTCGAATACCAACGTTAAAAAACTTGAAATTTTACTAATGCGCTCATCTCGAACAGGAAAAAAACCTGTACATACTAAGATCTATAAGACTGCAGTGATATTCTAAAATTGAATTTACGAAGAAATGCGTCAGTAATCTTGGGTAGCTACTTTAGGACACCAGAAACTTCACAAAACAAATATTTCATTTTCTTCAAGACCTACCCATAAAATTTGGATCTAATCGTGCTCTAACTTCATCACTAACACCTAAAGAAACTCCGAGCGTCGAAGAACCACTATACCCATAAAGAACATCCAGATCTGGTTCCACTTCAGTACTATTTTGGTCTCCATATACGGTTAACTCAACGCCAACAGTTAAAACATCATCCGGTAAAAATTTCGCGACACGACTCTGTAAAAATGCAAAACTGTGCCAGGATTTAAAATAAAATTGATGAAAAGTGTCACGAAGAACTTTAACCAGCTATTATAATTATAATTTCCTAATATAACAGCATCGAATTAAAAGATTATCTACATATATACCCAACTGTGAAATTATCCAAACCAATGCCGAGCAAATAAAATATTAACTTTGCCATATCTCATAAACAGACCTTTAAAGTCTCGGTGGAAAAGAATTTCGAAGCGGTGACAATTCCACCACGATTGATTGTGACGACATTTTTGTTCAGCGCACATCCTCGTGGACCATCTGCAGCTTCAATGTAGAAATTTACCCGAAAACGAAGCTTTGCAGATGGGCATTCTAAAACCAGCTATTAATGTGTGTGTGTGTGTTTTTTTTTTCGAAAAGTATGTTTAACATATAACACAAACTGAAAATCTCAGTGCTGAACCCTTTTTTTTTTGGCATGTACATAAATAATCATTCTTTGAGATATCTCCGCAAAGAAAAGCTATCTATAATTAATTTTCTGCCTACAAAGCTTTAAATTGATATTCAGACTGTTACCCAGCTTATATACTTACTGAAAATTTGAAGAAATAAGGAAAGGTATCCTCGACATTCTTCATCTTTCCCGCAAGGAAATAGCTTCAGTCGAAATCGATAGTCGTGATCGGTGGAACCAAATATGCTGAAGAGTATGTATTATCAGAAACATGAAGCTTCACTCAAACTATCCCTGCATATCTAACCCTGGGCTAAATTTACAAGTTCTTAAATTTTTTAATATCTGAACTAAAAAAATACACTCCAGTGAGACAATTAATAGAATGCGACGGCAGAAATGAACTATATAAGTTAGAAAATCTGATGTTCGTTAAGCTTCATAAGTTAAAAGTCCCTGGTAGAGAAATAACGACTTCTATGATTTTCAATTAAACTTCAAATTCAACTTATCCCACTGTGCCGTATACTTTGCCAACAATGGCACCATATCATACGTAAGTGTAAAAGTAGTCCTACTTTTCAAAACATACCTACTACATCTTCAACATTAAAAGCAACTTTTAGTGCATAATAAATAACTAGCTAACTTTGATTCAATGAAATCACCCGGTGATGATAATTCCTGTTGCACTGAAAACTGTGCAACACTCCATTTATGCATGAAGACAATGGTATCCATTTTCGTGGCGCATGCTGATATGTAAACAGCACCATCCAAATGTCGACATAATCCACTACTACCACTCGATCCAGATGCTGCAGAACTCGGCTGAGAATTTTCCGAAATACCACTACGTTGCTGTGACAACTCGTTGTTATACTCTGCCAACATCTATAATGATAAAAAAAAAATTCTCAATCAACATATTATACCACCAGAACTACACATATTTCATCGGAAATGTTCTTTTTTCTTCACTCCATTATGCTGACTACTATCCGAAAAATTCTCCGCATAAAAAAATGTGTGAAAAGATTGTTTTAATGGTATGATATCTTCAACTAAATGACTTATCTATTTCTTAAACGAATATTCACAAGAACTTCTATCAAAAATGAGAAATCAAGACACTCTCACTAAAATATTCATATTTCTTAATACACCATCACTTTAATAGATTCGAACCCGTTATAACAGACACAAAATAGGACATATAGCCCGCGTGTGGTCAAAAACCTAGGAAAAGTGAGATGTGTTATCCAGAAAAATCGTCAGAAAATAAAACCTAAGAATTACTGATGAAAGGAATGTCTTTATTAAGTTTTAGGCCTTTATTTACATTTGACTACCAAGCACTCCAGAAATCTCGCTGAAATAATAAAAAAAAGAATAAAGCTCTCCAATGAGTGATAAACACTTTGAGAAAACGGCTTGATCAAGTAAGATTTACAAAATAAAAAAACCCGCCCTTAGTACTACCAAGCACTATCTTTTCTAAGAAAAAAAAAAAAAAAATCCCAAACAACTTTTCTAATTAAAAAGCTTCACCTTTTATGGACTAATTTAAACAGACAATTTATAATTATAATTACCAATTCAAAATTAGCTCAATAACCTAATGTGATCTTTCAAGTTTTAGTAAGAGATGAGTTTGGTTATCCACACAGGAAATTAATCAATGTTAACCAAACCAGAAATAGTCACTTTTGCTAAATCCACACATAAATTTACATCTTCAAGTGTCACAGCCGTAGAATCATTGTAAGCGACTAACTCTTTCTCTCTCTCTACACGCCGCACATGAACGGAAAATTATAGAGACTTGGGTTGGGAATCGACCCATGATATTATTACAGTGCATGTATAATTCTTTCAGATTATTTCTTTCTTTTCCTTTTTTAAATTAGAGATAATGTATTAAAATGAACGAGAGAAGTTATTCATTTATATGGGAACTCCTAGCTATACGGTGCTTTATTACAACGCTATCACGAATTCCAGTAAAATTAGGAAATTTTACAAGTTTGTAGATGATTAAAACTTTTAATATCCCAAATGAACATGTATAAATTTTTACAAACGAGCAAAATTAGCTAGCATGCTGAGAGAAATACTTGAAACTAAAGAAAAAAAAGAAAAAATGAAAAAAAGCACATAGCTTCATATAAAATCAGTGAATACTTCCATTCTTTTTTTTATCTCAGGTACTTTATCCAAGAGGATATCCTGTGCTTTTTTAGGCAAAATCAAATAAAATCCTGAAATGAACGTCCATTTTGAACTTGAAAATCCTTTACATATATACTTGATAGCTCTTCACATTGCCTTCTTTTTTCTGAAACATTTTTGAATTTCAGCATTCATTTACTTCACATGAAGACTTATGAAAAAATAACCCCTTCGGCTAGATTGACCTGTGATGACGGTGAAAATGACCACCTGAGAGATATCACATAGATATTCGCAATCTGAAAGCAATTACAAAAACATTCCTGAAATTACTAATTTTCGACATGTAATTAACTAGAAGAGTCAAGCAAACTATTCACCTATAACGTGTATACTATTAACCTGTAACGTGTATACTATTAACCTATAACGTGTATACTACTCACCTGCAACGTGTATACTATTCACGATGCGCATACTATTCACCTGTAACGTGTACTATTCACATCTAACCCGCATACTATTCACCTGTCATTAAACCGTCTGCTTACGCAAAAAACCTTCCAAGCTTACGTAGGGCTAACTCCACCGAACCCCTGACGATCGTCATCACCAAAGCCACACCAATTTGCCGTATCGCCGAGACGGCCGAGCCTGGAAATACAACTTTGAGAAGACGAAGATAGAATATGAATTGTCGATGACTGATGACCTGACGTACTGAGGGTTAGCATACCTGCTATTATTGGATCAAAGGTGACACGAAGGAGCTTAGAATAGTCGTTCAGTTAACTGTTTTGTGTAAACATAGATCCTGTCAATAGCTGATATCGGAGCAATAATTCATTCATCTAACCCTTTCCTGGAAATACAGAATATTCCTGTATTCTTTATCCATTCATCAGTCGACTGGTATATGAAGGGAGTACAGGTGTGCAGTAATTCAAGATTTATCATCGCTTAAAAATTACCTGTTCAAAAGCGACCATGCAATTTTGCCAAATTAGCAACGCTCAAAAAAACAACTGAGGAAATAGCTTAGCTTAGAAAACAATATTTAAAAGCTTAAGTTGTGTAAAAACTATAGAAATTAAAAAAATGTTAGCTGAATTTTACAATTTTTTACATCGAAATTACAAAATTGTTGGTGGTATTTATTTAGATATGTTCGTCATCCAGAAAAATGATTTTACCTCTCTCTTTTCCCCTCCTCCGTCCCTTCAGTTTCTCTTTTCACAGAAAAACAGTGATGATTTGATTTTTTTTTTTTTTTTTTTCTTATTTGAGTGAAAAACTCGAATTCCGTCATGTATTTTAGAACGGTCAAAATTTCCTATAATATCAAGTTTATTGATACTTAATTCCTTAATTCCTCACTAAGTATTAATAAACTTGAATTTGATTCATCAATATTACTTGGAGTATGAATAATTTGCTAAGCATTGAATCGTACCTTCTTATTACAGTTCAGTTGGTAGTGCCGGAAGTATTTAAGCACAGGATGAGCTTTTTTTTTCTTTTTTTTTTGATCTGACTTTCCTTCTGCGTAGTGGTTTTTTTTCATTATCGAAATGTGCACTTTGATTTTGTTGCTTTTGATGGAAATTCTAAAATACTTTCAAATGTTTTCAAGTGCTTAGTGCTTCCTAATATAGTACTACTTTATAGCATATGTAGATGTTCAGCTAGATCACACAGTTTGATGACAAGTTTAGCCACTTCATTAGAACAACATAATCTTCATTTTATTGTGGTCATTTCTGGGTACTGGTTTAGATCGTTAGATCGGGCTTCATCGAGCATAGCAGCTTTGCTAAAGTGATGTAGCAACAACAGTTGTTAGAAAAATTTTTATGCTGAATAAATTTACAGATCGTACAGTCCAGTCATATACATATATATTTTTTACCTTTACCTGAAACTGATATTTAATAGAATTAAAAACAAGAAAAAGTGAGACGAGTTTTGCTCACAACAAAAAAGTTTGGAACAAAATAAACTAGAAGGAGAATCTCGTAAAAGTTAAGCTTTCCCTTCTTCTCCTGAGGTGCCGTGGAATCTTACTTTTCATTTCTTTTTGCCCAAAATGTAAGAGGCTTCATATGCAGCCACAAGTGAATTTACCCAGAACAATAGCCAAGCTATTGTATTTTTCTTTTCAGCAGTTTTTGATTTGGTAAAGTGATGATTAATGATTATGAGTTGTTTTTTTTTTTTTATTTTTGTAGAATGGTAAACCAATGAATACGCAGCATCTCGACGACCTAGAAATAGTTTTAAAAGAATTTTGTTGTTTCTGCTGGGAAAATTGTTAAAATTAATCCAACAATTTAAAATACAAGAAAATTTCTGGAATTAATCTAACAAAATAACCAAATAACTTTCCTTGGAGTTACCTACAAATTAACAAAAAAAAAAAAAGTGAAAGTAATAGACCTTTCAATACAAAATTTAGAGAAATTCGTCAAAACATTTGTGGAGTTCTGGATCATATAAAGACTAAACTAAGCCGATAGTGAGAAAAAACCCATATAAACTAAAGTAGATGTCAGTTTAGCAAGATAAAGCGTTGCTAGACATTTTAAAATCATTTAAATTTACAACAGAAAATACTTCTTATATCTCCAAAAACAATCTTTTTTTTTTTTTTTTTATTTTTCACACTTTCATTATCACAAAGTCACTCGCACAAACTTTCGGAAAAGTAACACATTCTGAAGTTTTTTCTTTCCACGAATTCTTAAAAATTTCTCCTTTCTTCCGAATCTATCGGTAAGAAATATGTTCTGCCGTAATATATATTGCGAACTTCATTCTTGGACGAATTTCAATGTTCTCATGCAATCTCTTTGTAATTTGGGACGGAACTTTAAAATGTTGAAAAATTCGATCAACAACCCAAAACACATTATGTATTACTACTGGTATTTCAACGAATATGTAATTTCTTCATGATTTTTCTTATTCGTTTCAGATTCCGATGATATTTTAAGGCTAATGGATCGAATCTCTGATTAGCAATTATTTATCCACTTACAAGGCTTTCATCCTTTTTAAACCATAAAAAGAAAGAAAAAAAAAGTGAGGAAGTAAAAGTGACCATTTGCAACTCAGATATTATCCCATTGCTTCAGCTATTCTTGACAGCATATTCTTGTTTTAATTATCGTTCTTTATCACCTTGTTATTACAGACTGTACTTTCTACTCTGTGCTTTTGCCGAAGTATCCGATATCGGCTATCACAGTATCACATCTGATGAACGTCTATCAACAGTTATCACTTTTGCATCTGATATGTGATATTTCACTTAATGGGCGTCGATCACGCGTACAAGAACTGATTTTTCTTGCCCTTAAGTGCATAAGACCAAGTTTCGCTCCACCTGCTTGACTTGACTATTCTATTGATAAATTGTTACTCAATTGTTCAATATTTAACCAGCCTACAGTTTTGCAGTGACTAGGAGGAAAATTAAATTTAAACATAGAAAGGTCACGTGCTAGCCAATCTTTGTCCTTTCTGTATTTTCGTTGTCATATATTTCACTAACCAGTGTAAATGATAGAAAAGTATCGTACTAACTCAGGAGTAAATTATGCTAATTATACAATTATTAATTTCATCTGATTTCTGAAAATGGTTGGTTTTGGATCAAATGTATAAAAATCTGATCTTTACAGTGTAACAGAAGGAATTCTGACAACAGTTCACAAATCAGCTTACATCGAAGCACTTATTCAAAGCGTATTTTTAAATGACATTCTCGCAGCATTCTCAAAATTAACGATATGTAGTAACAAGAGATACGTAATGACATTAGATGTAATTTATCACTGCAAATAAACAAAACTTTGTTGTTGCTTACTGTGATTGATATGATAAGGATCATCTATTGAAGCGAAATATCTGAATATCCAATGTTTCATCCCCATCTTATCATTATTTCCCGCTACAGGTTTTCTCCCTTTTCCTCTTCTCCCGAGCGTCTTGCCCCTTGTCCTCGAAAGGAACGACACTATTGATCATACTTTTCACGAAACCGTTCATCAATGAAAAGGTTTGTTTTATACTGTTGACCCAATCGAACTAGTTGATAGATGATCTTTATCACATTTATCCTTCCCTTTCTCGTCTTCATTCCACCTCTGATCGTACCTATCACTCTGTCCACTTCGATATCAGCAAATATTTTTTTGAAGGAAATGTACTTCCTGGACACTGCTCCTTATCAGTTTAATCTCATATATGATCTACTGAAATAATCAATGATCTTATCTCGGATAGTCTTCTGCAGATTTCAACTTTTTTCCTTTATCATCTGATTTTCACTTCTCTTATTGGCAACAATAAATTCAAGAAAGTAATGCAAACAATTTGTTCGGAAGGATCATATCAAACAAATAATAACAAACAAATAAAAGACTAATTTTATTTGTTACTGTAATTATTAATATGCTACTAAAACTATTACTGTAGTTATTATTATTATTATCATTACTATTATTATTATTATTACTACTATTGTTATTATTATTATTGTTATTATTATTATTGTCATTATTATCATTGTTATTATTATTATTGTTATTGCTATTATTGTTATTATTATTCATTATTATTACTATTATTATTAATATTAATATTATTAGTACTATTATTGTTATTATTATTATTATTATTATTATTAGTATAAATATACGCTAGTTTCTATCACTATTAATAATATCGCAAAGGGAATTACTATTTATTATTTAATATTCATTAATAACTATATGTGTGTGTATAAAAAACGGTGATTTATTAAATCGTTGGTGTCTATACTTTATCAAACTTATTGTCTACACCGTCGATAACAGTGAAGATAAAGTGATAGCTTTAATAAAGAAAGAAAAAGAGAAAATTTATTAAAATAGACATAATAAACATTTATGCTAATATGCTGCCAACAAAAAAAAAGTCGAAGATAGTCAACTAGCATTTTCTAAGTTTTATTCGGAATTGTTTTCCAACTAATCTCAAGTATCCGAATAATCTTATCCTCTGTAAAATCTAAAGGTAAGCGCTTATTAATGAACTTATTATTAATGGGTTATTCGGATACACTGGCCTATTCAAATGAATTATAAATTTTTTCCGTTTATCGGACAAAATTCTTTCACCGCTATTACTAACAAAAATATCACTATTCCTTAAATCTGCTATTGTTAGTCTGATTTGCACTTCTATTCTCGACTTTAGTCCTTCTTGCTCGATCTCGACCTGTGCAAATTTGATTATGCTGAAAGAAAAAAAATTCTACGTGAAATGAACTATGAACCAAGGACTGTAGGAGTCCGGGACTGTATATGCGAAATCTGTTCACCTTCCCGGAACCTATTTCCAGTGGGAAAAGAAATGCAAAACAAAATTGTACAGGCAAAGAAAGAGGCTTGCTGCATTCTCATAGATTTGCCTTTCTGATGAATGTGATGTGCTAAATTCTATTGTTAAATAGATGTAAATAAATTAATGCACAAATTTTATAGTTCAAAATTCGAAGAAATAAAAGGCAATCTTGTTTCAAAATTCTACAAAAATATTATCCTAAGCGTAACCTCACAACTTCGTAATCATATAATCTCTCTTTTATCGCTACATTTATGAAAGTCATTCATCATCCATTACTCCTTAACCACTGCAGACCAATTTAATCGCCTTTTCTGTTCGAGTATTTGTGCCTTGCATTCGCCTAACTGATTCTGCCGAAATTCTCTAAAGAAGATTTCTTGTTCGATAGAACGATTTCAAATGATTGGAATTTTCGCCACTCCATAGGTCTAATACCTATTATTTTAAAAACACATTTCATCCTTTGTCCTCTCTTCTTTCACTTTAAAAAAATCTCTAAATTCGAAATTTTGGAAATCCTGACAGACTTTAGTACGATTGCTCGTTCTTTTTTTTTTTTTNTCTTAGTTATTGAGGTAGGAAAATGACTGGAGGTTGGAAGGAATCACTATTTGGTTGAAAATTCTGATTTATCAGAACTTGATGATTTTAACTTCTATTTTCACATTTTCGATTGATGAAGGAAAAAAAAAAAAAAAAATCTCAAAAATAGGACCTATTGTCGTCTTTTCAGTTTTCTAAAGAATTGAATGGACAGAATTGGCTTTGAAAAGCCATAAGTTACCTACCGTTAATTTATTTAAATGAGAAAATAAAACACGCAACATCGTTGTGCAAAACGACACGAAACTAATGATAGCCGTTAACGATATTTGAAGTGGATTGAATTTATTGAAATTTCCTGAGCAACTGCTTTGGAAGGAACAATCTCACTTCTTTATATTTTGTCTCCTCATGTGTCTGAAATTATGTTAGGCTTCAGGTTTTTAATCTCAGCCTAAAACTTTAGTTTAAAATCTTAGTCATGCTTGCCAGAAATCACAGAATCATCCAACAATAACACCAGAGATTATATTATAGTTGCAGAAAGCCTCATCTGTTATCTATGATTTCTTCCTCTTGCTTTATCTTCTTATCTGTTATCATCATCACACAATGGTCCTTCATATCTTCACGTCTGACATTAATTGTAATTTTTTCGTAGAAATTTTCGTAGAAATTATCATATCACCATGTTTGTCCTGCAGAGATGCGATGGTGTTAAGCGATCCTGGAATATTCCTCTCACGGAATTTGTTCTACATTGCTGCAGGCATTATTATTGTAAGTATTTCGTTGTTTTATTAAGATGTTTAATTATGTAAACTTAGTCCGCATGAGAAAATTAAACTATAATCTTTTATATCCTTTTTGTTTCCTAATGTTGTTCAGAAATCAAAGGCTTTACAGAGTTCGATATGCAATGTAGAAACTATACCGATTGATAATTCCCTCGTAGATGCTGAAATAATCAAAGGTGAGGATTTCGCGTAATATCCACCTACATCGTCAACTGTCACAGTTAATATTTACATCAGCTGTCACAATTGCCACTTATCACTATCACTAGTATATTATTGCAGCTGCTGATAATATTCCCTAATAGACTTACGAACTTCAAACAAATTTCACTATAGGTACTTTTGGAGAACCAAATTTTTAATTCCTAATATCAGTTAAAAATAAAGTAAATAGCCTTAATCCCTCTTATCCTCTCTATTCATCTTACTGAATCACGCATGCTTTCAATCTAATTTAATCGCGATTCAAATATACAGATTGCGTGACAAATAAAAGCGTTGATCTCGTACTTATATTAGATGGTTCCGGTTCGATTGGGGATGAAGCATTTCAGTTGCTAGTAAGTTTCAGTGTATAAGAAAAATTTTCCTTGATAATTGATTGAAAATTTCAGTTCATTTTACAAAGGAATCCTTAAAACCCGAACTAAATTGATTTTTCTTTTTTTTTTTTTGCGCATCAAGAATTACTGGAAGCGGAATACACCATAAATAGATGCGGCAATTAGTCTGAGTTTTTATGAGCCTAACGGGTACAATTGGTAAGAGGCCCAGCAGCATACATTTAACTCAAACATCTACCTCCTGTGAAGAAGATGCGCTTTTCGTATTTTAGGCCGAGTCATTCAGCAAATAAAAGAAACTCAGAACTTAAGTCAACTCTCGTTAAATCTTTATTGATCGATCAAATTGTTATTCTCAGTTATAGATAACCTGTTGATCTTATTTGTTGTAGCTCGACTTCGCCATTCATCTACTTCGACGGATTAATATCACTGATCAAGGTAGCCGAATGGGCATCATTCAGTACGCCGAGAATCCTCAGCTTGAAATTAGACTTAATCAATTTACTCATTCTAATCAGGTCTGTGTTCTTCAGTTCTTCTGTATCTCGAAATACAGATGTCCATCGTGAGGTTGTCTGAACTATGTTTTGATGCATAAAATATCCGATTATCACTGTCAAATCAAACAGGCAGTTGACGGCTATCATTAGACGTCGATGATAGAATCGAAGGAGTAGAAGTAGATCGCAGTTAAATCATGGGAGGATCTGTTCTAATAATTCTGACAGTCAGTTTCCGAAAAATCCATTTAATATGAAGTTTGTCCTCATCCGCAGCAATTCATATTTCACACGAATTGGCTGATATATGTTATGTAGCTGAGATATATAGCGGAAGCCAACAAATCATCAAAGCTTAACGAAAGAAAGTCCGAAAAGAAATGGACACACTCCTGATAAGAGTAATCCTTTAAAGAGGTGAAGTAATGTTCAATAAAACTGCATTTTTGGAAAACGATCATCGTTGTTGTCAAGAAAAAGTGGGATTTAATAATTGGTATGATTCATTTGGATCGATTTAAGCACAGGTGAAGAAGTATTTATCGAAGAATCTAATTGGAATGAGTTTTTTTTTTTTATCGTAATAACAAGAACTTTGTTAATGATGTTGTAGATAATTGGAAGTCATAGTTCCTCAGTTCTAATGATGGTGAAAAAAGACATCCCGTCTATTGGAAATTTATTTTTCTTTATAACTAATGTTCATGTTTCATATTGATGATAAGGAGGCATTTATTCCGGATCAACCTGTTTGGTATTAATTCATAATCTTAAAATCAATCAACCTGTTTGGTATTAATTCATAATCTTAAAATCAATTTTTTTGAAAAACTAACAATATTTGCTAGCTCTTTTTCTCTTCGAAATGCTGAAATTGCCGTTGGTGGCAATGATTTTGTCTCAAGTGTTTTGACCTAATTCCCTTTCTGCACCTACTTATTGAAAATGGTTAGATTGTTCGAAAAAGAAATCTTCTAGAAGTACTGGGAAACCAAATTATTTAATTGAAATTTGTACATTTATTAATGAGATACCAAACATGAATCGATTGGCATCTTTGCTTCGAGACGACTTTATTATCATCAAAATTGTTTCCCAAAAATAGTTGTGAAAAATGAAAAAATTGACAGATGAACTCCATGAATTTTTATGAGCAAATGATATATTATCTGATCATTTTTTTATTCTGGTGATTACAGTATTAATTGTAATTCTGCTTAAGAATCATTACATTTGGCAACAATAGTGGTACCAATACTGCTTACACTTATTGTTCATTCATAGGTCAAGTTTAATTACTGATCGATTTTCCTCCTCAAACTTCCGCTAGAACTATTACCATAGATACAAACAAATTTATGGGCTTTCTTTTGGACTTTTGAACATTCCATCTCTCAAACACAACTTTTAACAATGATTTACCTACTTCCACGTTTATTAGCATCGTGATCTAACACCAATATTTGACTCTACTGCTAACTATCATCCCAAATTTGTGGTAGCTTCACCTTTGACCTTTTATATACTACAGCATGCTCCTTCTTTAAAGGATGGCTTTTCGGAAAAAGTTTTGTTTTTTAGATTTCGTTCGATTATCAAAAATCAGATTTTGCAATAGCTAACATCTTTATTCTACCGGATTCTACCAGACCAAAAGTTCGAAATATCGTGGAGAGTTTACAAAGTTGTTTTAAATTTACTAATACTATTAAAATAGCCTTGTAACTTATCATTTGATTTTTGAAAAATTATCCACATTTCCCCAATTTTTTTTTTTTTTTTTAGTATTGACTATTTCAAAGTATAATATTTTGCCTTGTTTTTATTTTGGATCTGGAGTTTTGCACTCACTTCTGAAAGTAATTTTTACAAGTAATTTGGGGAAAGAAATAAAGTTTCATATAAGTAATGAGCAGCAGCTGTGTATTAAAGAGGCAAACAGATTTTACAAGTGTTTAAATTGCTTAAATTTGTTTAAATCGCTGGAATTTGGATGAATTAAGAAGAAACTATAACTGTTGCCTTTCCAATGCCAATACTCCATGAGCAAGCGTAAGGAACAGAGGACATAGTAAATCATAGTATCACCTGTATTACGGAAGCAGAAATTTTGCCGAATTAGAAAGAATTCAGAAAAATTAAAAGCAATGTTTTTAAAGCATAATTGATTGGCTTTTAAAGAAATCAAGTAGTTATCCCAAACTAAGACGAAAATTTTCAAATCAATCTGCTGGAATTATTGGAATCGTTTGTTATGTAGAGCAGGATTCCTACAATGATATCAGTATTAATTAACTGCTATCGTGATACAAACTACTCGCATTGTTCTCCTAATTCTTATTAATCTGTTTTGTGTATTTCCTGGATTAAGTTCAGTTTGCTTCACAGTATTAAGGCAAACCCGCTTTACGACTATCGCGGATTTTCTGAGAGAAATTAAACAAGTTTTATAAATCCTTAGTAAAATGTTCATTATGAGGAAATTCAGATGTTGAAGAACTATTATGCATAATTTTTCAAAAAAGCAGTCATTTAGATGGAATGGGCTATCCAACGGATTAAATACCTATCGGGTGCAACGAATACCGGAGCTGCACTTAGATTTGTTTTGGAACGAGTTTTTCAGGTATCAAAAATTTTTTCACTTCAAAAATTCAGAAATTACTGAACACTAATTTATATTTTTGTAGATGAAGAACCTGCAATACTCAATAAATCTTCCAGCACTTTTACGAAAAGTGATATGATGATGGATCGTGATGTTAATTATTGAGAGAAGTGATATTTCAGGACGCACGAGGAGGTGGTATTCCAAAGGTAGCAGTAGTGGTCACTGATGGTCAGTCTCAAGACAGTGTCGCCGAAGTATCACAACAACTTAGAGACGCCCACGTGATGATGTATGCCATCGGCGTCACGAATTTGGTCAACGTACATCAGTTGCATCAGGTAGATTACTACTGGTAATGTCTAATTAATGTACACTTCATTTTGAAGCAAAATCTTGCTTCATTACAACTAACGTATGCCACTAATGATTGCAGATAGCGGGAAATCCAGCGAGAGTACTTACGGTCGAGTCATTCGATGAGTTAAGTCGAACTCTTGCCGATTCACTTACGTGGGATATGTGCAAGACGGAATTTAGTACGTTTATTATTCATCTATCATCTGTAAACTCTGACATTTGCTTCCTATTTTTAGTGCAATAAAGCTGACAGTAATATGAAAGTGTTGTCTATCTTCCAAGAAGTATCGATGGTAGAAATCGTAGATAATTATTTGAATCTCGATTCTATTACCCATCAATCCACTCGTATAAATAAAACTGCGTAATCATACTAAAGAGAAGCCTTAATAGAAACTGAAGTCTTAGCCCAAATTAACACAGTAAATAGGACCCGGCACACCTGACATAATCTGCGGTTCGGATCGAATTGGAGTGCGGGCATCAACGAAAAATCCATTTGACGGGTACGTTTTCATTATGGATCATTTTCATAAGAAGGAATGTCGAGCAGGTCCAGAGGAATTTCCAGATGATCGAAGTATCGGGATCACTATTCCATTCACTGAATGCAACATACATCGATATCGTTCTGTAAGTGAGCCTTTTCAGTTTCTGAAGATTGTGAAGGATTTCTGATTTCCATTTCACTTTTTCTTTAGTAGGACCTTCAATTAAATTTTCAAAGAAATGCTTCATTCTTTCTGATTTTTCTTGTAAAACATTGCATTAATTAATTTGTCTATATTTTTAGCTGAATCCACGAGGCATTTTCGTTGAAATGACAGTTGTCTTCATGTTCCACGCACTGTAAGTACTTCTGTGACAATTTCTAGTCCTATGAATCTAGAGCAATATGAATTCTAGTAATGTGTCAAAACTCACAGTTTTTCGGAACATTTTTCAGATTTAAAAATAAGCATATTGCAGATTTATGACAAAGGTTGATCAGATGGTGAAGGTACAGTGTTTTTATATGGAAGCTGATAAGTCCGTATCAGTGCCAATGGAAGTCAGGTAAGCAGCTTATTTTCTGGTTGTCTTAATATTAAGATAAATTTACGGATCAGATGCCCTTAGCAAAATATGTCACGTTGAAGTAGTGCATCCAGTAAATGCTCTTTTTAAAGCTGTACTATAAAAAGCACTACAGTTGTTTCGAAATCGAGTTAAATAAAGAAAGGTTAGTAGTAGGTCTTTCCTGGACAAATTATGCAAGACAATGCTAACAGTAATAGTAGTAATAGACAGTCCTGTAATTTTTATGGAACTTAGTTTAAATTTATCAGACTTTGTTCTTGATGAGATGAGACAGAAGTAAGCGACCTTTTGCAGTTTTAAGCGTAGTCTGATAATTTCCAGCATGATTACAACGCAATTCCGTGAAAAGATGTATGAGATGCCACGGTGCGAATATACGCTAAGGCGTGGATCACAAGATGGGCCAGTAGTAGAATATGCGCAACTTGGCGAAAATGTTTACCACCGCTGGGAATGCCGCGATCAGGGCGATACTTTTGGAATGCTTGTTCACTCATGCTATGTTGACAACGGATTTGGTGATCGAGTGGACATTCTGGATGATACTGGGCATGTTGATTCTTTGAGCAGAAGCTGTGAACGGGAAGAACTGATAGGTGATCTGTCGCTGATCTCTTTACTTCCAAACTTTTCTGCAGATGTGGAGTGGATGCTGTGCTACTGATGACTCCAGACTACGATCAGTCACTACGACTTGCCACAAAGCCCTATCATGTTTTCAAGTATGCCGATAGACCTGTGCTGCAATTTCAGTGTCAGGTATGTGGCAGAATTGAAATACTACACAGCTTTTGAAATTGAAATACTAACATGTGACGCATTAGTGTTTAGAACTATCCTTCTAAACTATATATCATGAACAGATGTAAAACGAGACCAGACCTCTTTAAATACTAGGCTAACGAAATTTGCTAAAAATCGAAGGCACCGCTAGGAAATGATAAATTTTAAATTTCAGATCACTTTGTGCCTTAAATATGATGCAGGCTGTATTGGATTAACACCCCCGAATTGTCCAGAACTAGTGCACAATCACGTACATAATCATGATCGAGGACATGAGTACAACGAAGTACGTCGTGCTCGATCCATCTTAGAATCAAATACGCTCGATATTTTCACCTCACAACTACACATCGTCGACTACTTACCCCAGTGTCCCAATTCTAGCATCCAGTTTCCTGTCTTCTTTGTTGTGGGTGCAGTTACCAGTATTATACTAAATGTCCTTTTGCTTCCTGTTACAGTAGTACTTTTCCTGAGATCCAGCAAGAATGGCAAATTATGACAGCAAACATGAAATCTTACCGTGAAGGTCCGGGAAATATTGGCGCGAATCATCCATCTATTAGTGAAGCTGTCTTGAAAAGTGTAAAAGGAGAAAATACAATAAATTGATGTCTCTAAAAATCTTTTGCCAAACATTTCTGAATTTGTTAATAATTCTGAGAGATGAGATTGAAGAAACTGAAACAAAGTATCCTTCTCAACAACAAATGCTTTTTATTTCTCAACCAGTCACACTACAAAGCTTCGGTAGTCCAGTAATAAAACATCTTCATTATATGGTGGTAATGCAAAAATGAGACGGGTATCCTGTTTTGTTAATTTCTCTTCTCTTGTTGTATCTATTATATAAAATAGCTACTGATATAATACAGATATTCGTGTGACATGTATAAATATACCACTGTACCACCATTTCAATAGCAAAAAAAAAAAAGAGGGTACTGGAAGCATTTCCACCTAAGCTTTATTTGTAGCTGTTCAGTTTCAAAGTGAATAATAAAAGGTTTTGATAAATTCCTGAGGAGGAAAACAACAGAAAAGTTGAACATATACTAATCTGTTGTATCATATTGAAGATATCCTCTGCATACATTTAAGCAGATGGCAATTTGCTTTCCTTTCATGACTTCGAATGAATCTAAAAAGCTACAAATATTACTGATTGGGTAGTTATGCATAAAGATCTAATTACAAAACTAGCTGGTAAACCTGCAATGGAACTTCACAAAGTCAATGGCCAAAACTTAAAACGCAAAAAAAAAAAAAGAAAAAGAAAAAGCGCAGAGTGTCGATGGAAAAGACAAGTAGAAAAAAAGTAATTTATTAATAATAGCAAGCGCTAACTTCATATTTAATAACTGAAGTACAAGGACTATTGCTCTTCTTATAAAGTAAAACTTCTTTCAAATATGCACAACATTATGTAAGAAGAAAGACAAAGTTTAAAGCAAAGGGAAGAAACCATGAAATAGTCAATATAAACATGATTAATAAGAATCTTATAACTCTGACATCCTTCTCAACTCATAAATACACGAAAAGCAGTTAAATTTATGAATATGAAGTTTGTTTGAAATATTCAGTATTATGTGTGAAAAAATCAACTTTACTTGCTCCACACATTGCATAAGCAAACGTAACGCATATGAGATTGCCATACTCCATACACGTAGTACGAGTCACTTGAAATAAATAAAAAACAAGCTCTCTTTCAGTTGACATGGTGAATGAACGCCATTATTTAAAACATACTTGAAAAATAGAGCAACATCAGTGTCAACTACTATTACGAACCAATTGTCCATTATAGTGTGCAACTGCTTAACACGATTTAACGTTGGAATACAAGAATTATATTCAAAAGATACAATAAACAAAATGAATGAAGTGAAGCCTTAAAAGTAATGAAGTATTGAAATCCATTATATAAATTTTGTTATAAAAAACTACTATAATTTATATTTATGCTATAAACCCTAGATGAATGAAAAATTTGCAAACAAATTGGAAGGATCTGATCTCCGTTACCGTATGTATGAGCTGTTTCTCAAAGAATCACATTCCTTTTCCTCAAATCAGCTTTTGCATCATCAATTTCTTTTTTCAATTCTTCTCGGGCCTCAGGACAATCGTTGAATGTTGCAACACCATAGAGTACATTAAATACGGCATAAATCCCGAATAAAAAGATAGCGTAAAGAGGAAGATATAGAATAGAATGGTAATACTTCCTGGTAAAATGATGTGTATATGGTAACCAGTCGTATAATAAAGCAATCCAGACAGCAATCAGCGGAGTGATATGCAAAGAGTAGATAACCAGCTGTGACACCATCACCTGAATATGTATTAATCACAAAATTTTGCGGAGAAAATAATCGAACTAACTAAACGTTACATTTTATTCAACAGTGATGTGCACTAACAGGGCAAGTATATAATGCTACTCCAACTCCTCCTAAAGGATACGAACATCACAGCAACTTCACTTACAGTTCAGTCCGCTAACTTTTATTTCACTTATGCGAATGAAAATGAAAACCCAAAACCAATTTTACCTTCAGTCAACAGAGCAGTCAAGAACTGTCATCAACTGTTGTGAATAAAAACGTTGCACTGAAATTTGCGATCTATATTCCACGAAGCTGAAATGAGTAGTGAATTCCAAACCTTAATAAAACACGGTAAATACTTTAATATTATTCTCGCATTATAGAATGTTTGGAACTTCAGCAGGATAATAACTACTGATCATTTACAGTATTCTATCAGTATTATATTACATGTTTGGGCTATTTGGAAGGTGGAGAATCAGCTTACAATTATGCCAATGTCTCGTGACCTACCCAAATAGCCAATTTAACTGTTTCCACACCTTTAGTCGTCAACCAGGCTAACTCCATTAAATTCTCCTCTGAGATATCAGTCGTTAACACATCTTTTTCAACGGTCATAAACCAAATATTTGGCGAAATATCGCAAAATATTTAACTTCATTTAACCATTAATATTTTATTTGGCACGCAACCATCTAAAAATACAGCTGATCACATTACCAATCATTCTTTTCATAAGATAGGGCAAATGAGTTTTAATACAATAAAAATAGCACAGAGCGATTAGTATATGTACAAATAAACAATTGTTTTACCTTCTTCCAAGATGACTTTTTACAAAATCAAAACCTCAAATTCTGAATATACAGTTTTGCAAATAATCACAATGATCGCACAATACCCTACTGCATAATACCTGCCATCATGACGGAGTCAACGAGAAAAATCAGTGATTACCAGTCCTTATCAAAACCAAATCGAGGAAGGAATTAAACGAATTCCATCTTTTGCACTTTTTTTTTTCTTAATGTATGGGAATAACCATATCAGTGCAACAATAAAATATAGATCTCGTTCCTCGAATAGTTTGAAAACTTCAAGATAAAAGGATATAAAATCAGCTCAGATGATCATTAAGTTCACTAGATGTGGAGAAATGTATCATCATAAGATGATTAAAAAAGCAAACTCAGAAATTAGTACTTTAAATATTAAAAATATGGTCAAAGTTGATATACTTGAAAAAAAGAAGAGAAAAAACGAAAGGGAGGCACATTCGATGTCTTGCCAAGCATGTCATCGAATAACTCACTTTATTTCCTTCCCCTTTCTTCCAGTTTGTCCTATAAGAGAAATTTTGAGGGAAATATGAAACTTACGCACAAATGGAGCGTTAATTTTGTTTCACAAAACGCAGTGTAAAGAAAATTTAATGAAAGTAGTGGATTTTTATTATTCAGAAAGCGAATAAAGACAAACTGTAAAACAATCTGTCTTCCCTCACAATGTAAAATTTTGATATTAAAAAATTATTACGAAATTATGATTCTTGTCGTAATCGGGGTAGTCTGCGCAATAATTAAAACATGCGCAAATTATACAAAGAATGGCCACAATTAAACGTCGTATTTCGATACTCGATACTTCCAAAGTTCTGATTAAAACAAGTCAATCATACCGCCAGTCAGAAAAGACAAATGAAAACCATAAAGACAGCCTTAAACTCCAAGCATTTATAAAATTGTTTTGGTATGCCTTTGTACTGCGATTAGATCATGGCAACTACATTAAATACAATCTTGCATTTTAGGGTCAGCTATTCCAATAATGTCAGTGCAGATTATGACGACAACGTGTTGGGCGACGGGGTATGCTTTGAGCGTTCCCTAAAACATATATCCATCAAATTTGTCTCATTTCCTTATTTTTAATTACAATACGAGTAGGAAACTTTGGGCAGGTAAAAAGTACAATCAGTTCCAGGTGAAACATATATACAATTTAGATTTTCTATTATCTAGCAATCAATTTAGACCAAGTTAGGTCCTACTACGGGAAGACAGCAATTTTTCTTTTATAAGGATTTTGAAAAACCGCGATGACATCACTAATATAATAAGAAATGAAAGTAAAGACTACAGAAAAACTGAAGAATTCAATAGAAACTAACCAGTCAGTGATATTTTTTAAGACAATGTTGGCCAAATGACGCATTTTGTCCGAAGATCGTTCGTCACTGGCGACTTGCTGTAGCAAAGGGATACCACCTTCATGCAGAACGTAGGCACAATATTTATCTCCTACAGAGTTTAAATAATTATTGGTTTTAAGGAGGGAAAAAGATAAAATGTAACATGAGAACAAATCAAACTGAAATGCAAAGACATGATACGACGTAACAAAAGCTTTTTTCTTCCTATATAAAGACTGAACTGGAGAGTTAAATAAAAGATAATAGTGTAGGACTCACTATCAGTGGATGTTAGATTAGCAAGAGCCCAAATTGCCCAATGTTGGCTTGCTGGAGCGTCAAACATGGGTATGAGCCTTAAAATTGGTTTAAATGAGCGATAATTTATGAAACGCTTCGCTTCTAAATCCCAAGTATTCGTAGCCTGAAAAGCATTCATTCATAATAAACCACCTTAAAACCTTTGTTGCTTGAATTAAAATATTTCAGCAGATAACCAGATATAAAATGAGCGTAGTACAATAATGAACAATCATATATAGTGGATATGGAATAATTAAACTTCCTGATGATTAGCCTTTTTAAATAATTAATGAGTCACCGTAATTTTTATGAAGAGAAGTTTAATCATACTTTGATAATTTTATCCATAACAAAAGCACGCGAGATATTCACTTTTGACCACGCCGCTTCCCCATCACTAACCATATGTGCCAGCACACCGGCACTGTTATAACTAATCTCAATTCCATCGACTAACATTGTCAGTAGAGCGCTGCAAACAATGACTCTAAGAAACACTTGATAATAAAATTACTCAGCATTGTAACAATGTAAACACGGCTCAGCTTCAAAGTATCTTTCAGCTGAGGTAAATGAATATGAAGTCGGCATTAATATGATGCTCATAAGCCTTACCAAAAAATATTGATGTAATCATCAAACATAAGCTGAGCACGAAGTTGTTCAACTTCAGCAATATTCCCGATCAAACCCATCATATTGCGAACAAGTTCTGTTTCATTTTGAAATTGTTGATAACACTGATGAAATAAACGAAGACCGTCCGCATTGAGGAAACGCTCGCAGTTCACTGGTGTTTCATCTACGAGATAATCTATTCAAGAAAGATCTAGGATTACAAGTTCTTCAATTTAGGGTACTTAAGCATAAAAGAAGTGATCCAAAATGAGACCTGTCTTAGCATAAAAAGTGGATCAATACTAAAATAGTTATAATTACCTGTATTTTAAAATCCAAGAATTCTAACGTATCATAAAAAATAAGAAGTGAAGATTAACCTGTAATATTCCAAAGAAAACTCCACCCCACTTCCATCACATCATCACAGATGCTGGCTGCATGTTTTCTGCGAATTTGTTCAAGAATAATCTGAATATACTAAGAAGTAAATTCACACCTTTTCTCGGCATCCCCCGACAAGTAAAACTAGACAGAAAATAAAACCAAAATGACAAAAATTAAGGTTATATATGTATAACATTAAGAAAAAGTACACTTTGATCAGGTCAGGAGTAAAAAAGATTTCAGAAATGCTTACTTCAATAGCACCAATGTTGCCGACCTGAACTTTCTGTTCACCTTCCACATGACACGCCATTGAATTCAGTAAAAAAACTACGATACGCTGCGTTAGGTGATCACTGTTGTGATGCTGCAATACAGCAACAAGCAGACGAGCTACACGACCATAATCGAAAAGGATTTCCAACGGTATTTCGAACTGGCAAAGAGACAAGCAACAATTTCGGACCATAACCTATAGAAATTTTTTCTTCATTAAACGATGAGTTTATTGCAGAACACTGATAAATTCGAAAAACTATTTCCAACCACCTGTTCTTCCATATGTGCATCCATTCCATCCAGCAATGCAGTAACAACCATTCGTTTTGTATCACGATTCATGCTTACTTTGCGAATTATATAAAATAATGAAGCGGAACCGGCGATCTGTAGTGTGCTGTCCTCTAAATGGCGTTGCATTGCACCCAATACAAGATGCAAAGCTTCGGTGTGTCGACTCTGGCAAAAACAGAATACATCAATTTTACCTCATCTTCAATATGAATAAAGAAATCAGAACTTCTAAAGAATAAGAACCTCATTCTCAAGTTAAATAAACTCGATTTTTGACTTAAATTAAATTTCTGTAGAAGGAAAACAATATCACACAGGAACTGCTTTTCATCTTTCTTTTTCCCTTTCTATTCCCTTCACTGGGAGTAAACTGCAAGCATAAATAAATAATACTTACTAAGTTATGTCCAAATCTATAAAGTTGATAACTCTCATTTAGAACAGCTTGCAGCAAACCAGCTCGCTGACTATACATTCGAAGAGCAAGTAAAATTTGTTTTTCATCTTTGTCTCCAGCAATCTAAAGCATCCCAACAATTAGGGTTTCAAAATGATGAAAAAATAAATATACGTTTTCAAATCCATCGTCTCACATAAAAAGAAACTCACATTCTTGGCTGGTATTTCAGCGAAATGAGAAGCACTATCACAATTAAATAAGCCCAAATATTCTAGCGGTGCTCCCAAGCAACGAAGACCATAAATATCCGATCTCACAGATGTTGCTCTAGAAGCAAACAATTCAATAATTCTTTAAAATTCCTAATACATGAGCTACATTTTGTATCATTTTATATATGACAGAAGCTGAAATCTTTACTTCATATTTTCTGATTATAAAATGAGTGCTTCACCCTTTAACTGGTCTGTCGTAAGTAGACGGCTGTGAAGCAAGATTGGTTGATGAAATATCCAAGTGAGTAAGTGACCTCAAACACGTAACAATTCTGTGAAGTGCCGTTACTGGGCGTGGGTATGTACCCGTTTCTTTTGTACTCTGCGATAAATCTAGAAATCTGAAAAAAAAAAATTATCACTTAATACCTTGATTATTATAAGTTGATCTACAGTAAACTGCTGCAATTATGCATATGGTTCCTATAAACTATTTCAACAAACCGCAAAATTATACGGTCGTAATAAAAATGAACTGTAAAGATTTTGTCAACTAGCATTCTAGCTGTTTTCGAAAAGCGAAAGATACTTATATGAACAGTTCAGTAAGGAAAAACAATTTCTAAAAGCACGTTAATAACCTACTAAAAGAAATTTTGCATTAACTAATGACATTATCTAGAAAATAATTTAAAAATGAAAACGAAAGTCGTAGCTATGTAGAGACTAAACGCCAACATACTTAAGAGTAGTAATTTGTACAATAGTATCCACAGCACGATAAAGATCCGGCACATCATAGAGAATAAGCGTTGAAAGTGAATGAGGATGCAAACAGTGTAAATCATCGACTCGCTGCCAATGTGAAAGATCCAAACGCTCCAGTTTTTTTAGTGGTGTTAAAATACGATTCAAAAATTCATTAACCGATTCATCATTTTCACTGTGATTACGTTTCTGAAGTTGTTAATTTTGTTTAGGGACAAAAGAAATATTTAAAGCTCTCTTTGAACTCTAGTCTCACATATCTATCCAAAAGTGAGATAACAGTCGGCATCTTCCCAACAGGGAAAAATATGTTCACAAAAATAAATAAAGATACAGACAAAATACATTTACCCCAAATATTACGCAATCCTGACTACAAATAAATTAACGACAACATTTCCTTTAAAAAATAAAAATTGAAATTAAGAGAATAGATTGGACCCAGAAGAATATATACATCATATTTAAAGTTCAGAAAAACTTAAAAAAGAAAAAAAAAACAGGAGATAAGAAAATAGTACGATATACAATTGAAATTCAAACCCGATGAAGCGTCAGTGAACGAATATTAGGGCAGCGTGACGTGAATGTTGGAATTTCCACAGTAGGACTAGGTGTAGGTCTCTCTGTTACTTCGCTCTGTTCGGAAGCAGATTGACAACTGAGAAAGTTTACATGATACTTAATAAAGAAACCAAAATCACAAAAAAAAAAAACTAATGAAGCATGCATCATTCAAGACGAGAAAAACTTCTGATTCTTTCAATACACCTCCACAGAAAAAAAAAAGAATTTAATCAGATAATTTCGAAACGGAACCAATATTATGCAGAAATATTAGCATGTAAAACGTTGCAATGAAACTAACTTTGAAGCAGATGTTGGACCACTGTCCGAGGTGTCCATATAATGATCGATATTTATATCAATGCTCGAACCGACAAGATCTTCTTCGGAAAGTATCGGTAATGTGCCACATGTACCGCCTGTCGAATAGCTAACACCATTTTTACGGGGTGGAACAATAATCATCGGTGTGCGAAGGATTTCAAAAGAGGTCATCGACAAAGATGTAAGTTGTTCCAGGTGCACTGATTTTTCTTCTAATACTCTATTAAACTCATGACCAACAATTCCCTTAAACACAAAATTCATTTCAGTTAATTGTTTAATAAATGATTAAACGATGCTGAGCAAAAACAAATGATGGACTTTCGCAAAGCTTAAAAAACCAAAATTTTGACACTGCAAACGGCACTTTTGAACTTTGGACTTGATAGTCAGTTGCCTTCGTTCTCCTTTTTTACTGTCGTGTCAAGCACATTGAATTTTCAATAAAATACCATAATCCAAAATAAATTAAAAAAAAAAAAAAAAAAAAAAAAAAAAGACAAGCTAACCTGTGTATCGGATATATCAAGAGACATTAATCGTTCACGATGTGCTGCCACTAAATTGGCTAATAGACGATCGGTCAGATGAGCGCGTGAGAGAGGTAAACTATCTAAAGGAAAACGCGCTGCTTCCGTGAACTGTTCTAGGGCAGTAGTTGGCGTTACACCCTAAAGACAACAAAAACTGCAAAAAAAAAAAAAAAAAAAAAAAAAAAAAAAAACCNTAAAATCGTGTCACAGGAAGAGCTAATAAGGCACGTGCAAAGAGAATTACACTGTTAGTGCCATAACGAAAAGTTTCTAAACGTACAGCTTACTAATACTACGCTAAATACGCTAAATTCGAAACTTATTGCGGAAAGTTAATTCGCCAAACTTTAATACTACCGCATAAAACAAATCAAATCGTTTTCCTCGAAAAATATACCAATAAATGTACCGTTTTAATCCACTGCTCTCGCAAAGAACCAAAAATTGCGCTACTTGCTGGTAAAGGAAGTTGGAACATGGTAGCTGCATTAGTGCTAACATTTCCTTGCTCTTTTCGGTTTTGTTGTTTTGGGTGATTGTTGTTATGTTCATTTGTTGTAGATTTTGCATGTGCTAAAAGAGTGCTAGAATGTGCAGCAACAACATTAGCCGAAAGTTGTAACAGTCGTGGAGCTCGCAGCGGAATATCCGATTCCGTATAGGTCATTGTCAGATCTGTAAAATTAAATTAAATTTAAAGTAAACTAAATCAAATTCCTAAAAGCTACACATCACGAATTTTCTTCAACTGGAGCAAAACAAACAATTATTCAACAATATCAGATATAAAATGCCATCCAAGCATATTCTACAATCTACACCTTATCACCAATTCCTATACCGTTAGAACTACTGTAATTAGTAAATGACAGTTGACTGATTTATCCAGCACGAATTATAACTGAAAGCAAAAATCAATAACTTGTTATATTCATCAGAGACATAAACAACTTCCCATTGAATTCTATAAATATGCTGCTAGAAATGCACAAACAACACTGCAATGCTCGTGTCACTCTTTGCACGAACTGTAATAAAGAGCGATCAACCGATTCTACCCGAAATTCTGCTAAAAATGACTTCTAGGCAGAAACTCAATTCTATTTGTATATTTCTTTTTAAAATAAATTGCTTTTTTTTTTTTTTTTCCAAAGGAAGCACCGGAAAAAAGCCTTTTCATTAGAGAGACATATAGTTGAGATTGATACATACATACACAACGCACAAGCTGTAACATAAAATAGCCTTCGTGACCTTTAACACAACAGTCTAAGATGATAATGGAAGAGATAACGGTAGTAGCCGAACTTTATAGCTTTCAGCTGTCTACCCTGTGATCATAAGAGCTGAATCATTGCAGTCCATAAGTGTTCCACAGAACAGGTTAAAGGTCACTTACAACAACATATGGCATTGAAATGCTCACGTCGCTGGCCCGTTGCCAATGATGAAAGATGTATTTTCGAGAGAATTCAGTGCTCGAGAATGCTAGGATGGAAGTCTGATAATAGAGCTGACAGCATGACAACGGCAGAGAGTCCGATATGGATTCGTTATACACACGACATCTTCAATTCCTTGTGTCCAGACTACTCCACCATTTTGCTTAGGAAGACAAGCTGTGAAGATTATCAGCTACACAATTACATCTTACTAAAGCTATTAATAAGATACAGATGTCACTGTTATAAGCTTGCACCACTGAATTATATTACCTTTACACTTAAACTTCCTACCATCTAAATACGTGGACACTACTAACAACTCACACATGTAGGGCAGAGTAAAACCTTATATTCATATTCATTCATGTCTGCAACAAATTTTTCGATCTAAAAATAATAAGGATATAATCTTCGCAACTAACTTCGATAATGTATCCAAGAAGTTTCGCAGAGTGAAGTAGGTGGATGATCCAACTTCTCATAAAAATACGAAAACAATTTTACTTGACATTTTTATTAAAGCTAACAAATTTACAGCACATTACAACACACAAGCAGATCGAAAGAAAAAACAGCTATCAAAAGATATTCGTCGAGTCCGGATGCATGATAACGATCTTGATTCTGGAAAGGTGTATCTTTAGGTCAATCAAACATTAAATCTTCGATTTCCCCACCAACTTCGATCACCTTGGAAAGAAAAATCAACGTTTAAAGTACAAACAGAAAACAGTTAGAAGAATAACGGCTTGACAGATAACTCAGATAAAGCAGATTGTATAAAAATTGTAATTTTTAAATGCCATATTTAATTCTTTGTTAAAACCTAGTTATCACCAATATAAAGAAACACCTATGTCAAAAATATGAACAGAAGGCTAATCGACTCAATATTACTGATCCTAATTACATGATATTAACACGGCAAATTTAGCAATAAACCATTGGATACGAATCTCTGTTTTGAGTCAAACTTATTTTGTATTGAAAAGAATAAAGCAGTCTTTGTATTATTATAAATTTAAATTTAAGAAAAGTAAACCGAATGTACTAGGGTAGTACATAAGGCTATTCATAAGGATAATACAAGAAAAGGAAGTATCATTCTTTGTATAATAGCGAGGTCCATTTTTACCAGACAAGCAAAATAACAGGTAATGCGCAAAAATATTGCCGTAGCAAAGTTTTATGATCCAATTTTAAATTCTCAAGTAAGTAAAAAGTCTAATCTCAAATGAGATTTCTAACTAGAGATGACTGTTTACTTCTCTGCTTTGGATAAGAAACAAGCCTGATAAAGTAACCTCATAATCTGTACTAATTAAAATCAACGTTCAAACTTAAAAGACTACAATCGGCGATCAAAAAAATTTAAGCATAAGCTAATTTCGTATAAACATTTAAAAGCACGATCATCGAGCAAAGTAGAATTGGGCCGATAATAGCGCCCTGCAATCCAAGCCAATATATTCCACCTATGACTGCCAACCCAGTAACATACGGATGGCTTCCTCTATAATTTGAATCTTTAAAACTGCATTCAAAAATGAAAAAAAAAAAAAAAAAAACGAATTGCAAGAGTTATTGGTACCAGATTGGAATACAGATAAAATCAGAAATTAGCCTGAACTACTTTCCCAACATCAAAAAATGCCACTTTTGTACAGTACAGAAAACGAGAAACGCATCATTTATAGCTAACCAATACATCATTACTCACCACACCATAATTTAACGCAGAATTTCTTTCTCAATGCGCTCATACATGGTACATGTAAATCGGCATCACAACGAGTCAGCCGAAAGATGGTGAATAGATGAATCATCATTGCGCCTTATTCAATTCCAGCTGCGGAATCGAACACACAACACCTCCCTCCCCGTTATGCCGTTTGAAAACCTCTCAGCCAAACGAACACTACCCGTAAGACCTCACAAAAAAAGGGAGAAACTAGGGCTACATTCATATTTGTACATAAAATCTCGCATTCCATCTGACTTACAATCATTTGTAAATACCAGAATTTTTGGAATACCCATCTACAAAATGTTTTATGCACCATAAAATTTAGTTGTAGGAATACATTTCACCGATTAACTCACTAAAAAGTTACCACGATGGTTTGCGCTGCTTAAATCGATCACTTAAACATCAGCTCATCCGCTTAAAAGATACGTATCCCCTAGTGAATACACAAAGACACTTTACCTTAGCTCATTATAAAAAGCTGCATCAGCGAATGCCTTTGGTGCGAAACTAGCCAAAAGAAAAAGGACAGCAGCGGCAGTTTCAAGTTTAACAAAATAGAGCTCGAGGAAACCAAAGATGCATACAACACAAGGAGCCATTACCGGTACTGCTGCGAAAATGGCTGCCAGCACTGAAAAAATAAGATTCCATCATACAAACAAGCTTCACCTCAATTACGGTTGCTCAATTATCGTAAAGGTACTGTTTGTTAATCTAAATGAATGGACGACTTAGCCAAAAGTATTTTGTATACAGTTTAACTTCATACACAATTTTCAAACTATATGCAGCTAGGATTATTTTGAAAATCGGTTTAGACAGCTTAAAGATCTGGAAAAATATTATAAAATCACTTAACTGATGGTATAAAAACAACGTTGATATCAAACAGAGCATGAGTAAAATAAGTATACAAACCATAAAAGAGTGACATCTTTGCCGACAGCACGAATACACCACTAAAGAATGAAATAAGACATTAAACTATAAAAAAGTGTAGCAACATTAAATTGTAAGAAGTAAGACACTTTGATGGAATTAAAAGTTTTGAGAATTAAGATTTTTTTTCTTTTCTTTTTTTTTTTTTAAAAAAAGTATAAGCATACAAAGAAAACTGAATAGATAATAATGAAGTCCTAATTTGCCCGCTTTTCATTAAATTTGATAAATAATGAATTGACCTTATAGCTTTTTCAATGGCTGGAATGATATATGAATCTGCAGAACCAATTGTTTCATGAGAAAGAGGCAATAAATCCCCAAGCCATTTTGTCGGAAGCCAAATATCTTGACTACTTGCCAGCAGGTAATACAAGGCTGTCAGAAAAACAGTCTGCAAATATATGAAAGGAAAATAATAATTTCAACAAACGTCAAGTAACACTTTCCAGTTCCTGCCAAACATTAAATTTTATCGATTAAAAATTTGCAAAACTTACAATTTCAATAAAAAAATTAAAAATTTCGAGTCCAAAATTTATCACAATTGCAAAAATCGAAAATAAAATAGTTCCCAAAGTGGATATATTGGCTGCAGTGAAAGACCAGATCGACCGCGCAATCTATATTAAATCTAATTTAAATTCACTTTAATTATAATTAAAGTCATTTCTCTTGGAAATTTGAAATCGGTTGTTGTAAAAGATTAACTAAAGCCCAAAGTCACTGATTCAAAACGAATACTAAAAATATAAATAAAATAATAAAAATTTGTTTGGAGGCGTAGAGACTTGAACAGCTCAGTATAAGCCACAATATGAAAGTATGAAATTCTTTAGAAAAGGAAAATCGAAGAGATAAGAAAACTCTCACACTCATGATCGTATCAACATTCGCTTTAACAAGTTCAACCACCTCCTCTCTCAATGTACTTATGCTTTTGAATACTTCCAAATGACTCATCCAGTCATTTGCACCATTGCTGTGACCAAATGGATACATAACTGTTTCATTACGATCCTCCCACATTTTGTAGAGTTTGTCCAGTAACTAAAAAAGCTTATAAGCTTTTTTCTTCGAGTTTTTACAAAAATGCTGCGAAAGAGTAAGGGACCGAATAGGTTAAAGACTTCACATTAGTTAGCGTTGTTCCACATTTGCAAATAACAGAAGTTTTGGATCAGGATTTTGAAATTTTACTCCCAAATCCTGTCAGATCCAGAAGTCGCTGAAGCATTTTAAAAGAGTTAGGAAGCCCGACACAAACAAAACTTTGCAAGAAAAATAAGTAGAAAAACAAGCGTATAGTAAGAGGTGAAAGAGCTGAATACTGATACATAATGATATATGCTGTTGGAAACAGAAATGAAAGAGTAATTTTCTCACTAGTATTAACCAAAATGTATTTCCACCATCTTTTACTCAGCTCATACCTTATCATTCTTACTTATTAGGATAGTCTATTAGCGTAGTTTCAAAGTTGGGCAGTAAACCGGACCTCAATCACTTCCTTTTCAAGCAATTCACCTTTGACAGGATCCTGCGTTCCAATGAGTGAACGCATGTTAGTCGCCAACCATTCTCGTCCTCTTAGATAACCCTGCGAATGTTTTAAATATGACAGGGAAAAATATAATGCATAATTACATATACATACATACATACGTGCAATAAAATATGCCACAGTAGCTCACTGGAAAATCGCGGAAAGGATTATAATGTGAACGGTTTTCTTAGGTTAATGGGTAATTTTATATCACCTGCTCAATATAGTTGTCGATGTCGCTTTCTTCCAGTTGATTTCCAGTATAATTTCGCGCATAGTCCAACATCCAATCAGGTTGCTGTGATAGCAAGTTAGCACTCAGTCGAGTCAGATGAACTACTTCGCCATGGACTTGAAAAGCGACTAGAATAGTGGCAAAAAGGGATCCGAAAATAAGTAATAACATAACTAGAACAGTTGAAAAATCGTCCACTGCTCTTCGTAGTGAGTTCTTCATCTAGAATCAAATCTTTTCAAATGTAATTTGATATTTAAAACTACAAAATCTATATCTACAAAAATGTGCTTCAACATCTGTTCAGTTTTAATAAAAACTCGAAAAATTCTAAAGAAGAAAATTCAAACAAAAAAAAAATATAACAGGCATGAAATCTAAAGCAAATATGCTGATCGAATTAAAACTAACCATCTGCTCACTTGAAAAAATGAATCTGAAATAATTTCTCAACGAACTTGCAACAGTAACATGTAAGAGCTGCTTCGTATTTTCGCGGAACAATTTCCAAATAGAGCAGCACCTCTCTAGAAGGCCAGTTTGTACAACAATTTCTACGCCTAAAATTTATTTAGCTCAGTGCAAAAAAAAGAACAGCACTGAATTCTTTCACATCTTTTCTTTTAAATAACAGTAACAAATGTAGCCTGGAAAGGTATTTTTCAAATTAAGAAGTACAGTGTAAATTGAGGTTACCCAATAACTGATTAGGATTCTTCATTAAAAAATCTTATTCGCCTAAACAAAAGTCTTTTTTCGTGCTACGAAAATTTTTTTTCGGAAACATCAACAAAAATTAGATGAATGAAATCTGTACAAATCACATTCCAATAAATTAACGAGTCTCTTTTTTGCAGTAAAGTAACTGTCATCTAAAGTATGAAAACCATAGTTTCAATTAAATTACCAATTTTCCTTAACACTGTGAAAACGGCTAGAAAAATCACGCAAACTGGTACGAAATCATGTCGTGCAGCAAATTCTAAAGCAGAAAGTCCAAGAATAGTCTAAAAAAAGAAAAAAAAAACAATGCGAAGGAATTTATTTAATAATTACGAGAAAAGTCTTTCTTCCCCACAGATGAAGAAACTTCGAATAAAAGATCGACTAAATAAAAAGAAAACATGGAAATGATATAATACCTGGAGATAAAAATCACCCGTTAATTCCTGGTCGAACGTCCTTTCATCTGTGTCTTCATCCGATACCAGTGCGTCATTTTTCAAACCAACATCTAAAATTCAGTTTAGCTTTGTCGTTTTTCTTTTTAGCTTCTCTCTTTTAAAATTTTTTAAGTGTTCTCATCCATCTCTTTTAGAATGCTGAGGTGACAACGAATCACGGAACAAACCATCAGTTTTTTTTAGGTGATCTGTTTTGGCTTCTCCTAGAGTCAAAAGACCAGTTGCTATAGTTAACAGAGTTGCCGAGATTACACCCATAATAACAACATTAAATGGACCAAAGCAGTTGGAAATCCTGGCCATACCATATAACCTGTAGGAAATACTGACATAAGATAATAAGAAAATAAGAAATATTGCTATACTTCAACATGAAGTAAGTATCGTGTTTATGATGATATTAACTTCATGTTGAGCTACAGCTACAGCAATATTTCTTACTTTTCTTATTATCTAATTTCTTCATGGACCTCTCAGCATTCATGAAACGTATCTACAGAAGCCATGAGAAATAAAGAAGGAATATTTTTGTGCTACTACTTTAGCTATAATGAATTCATTTTACAAAGCACTCCCTTGTAAAATTATGATTGCACTTGCCAGAGAGGAGCGGAAATCAATCGTGCCAATTTCTTATTGACTGATTGTTGGTCTTGCACATAAAGCCACCCAACAAATGCAGTAAAGTAGAGTATCATCAGAACGGACACCTTTGACAAATTATTAATGAAAGTTTGGAAGCTTCTCGTTCTTTTTCTTTTGAAATGGAACCATGGAATCCCACTTGGTGTCCTACTGGTTTTCTTATAGAATTGAAGTAATCTACTTAATCTTAATCACTAAAATTAACATCTGCGAGCATCAAACTCCTCTGAGCTTATAAAAATTAAGAATTCCAGAAAAGCGATTCGGAATATACGTTAAAAAGATCAATAATAGAATCTAACCCAAGTTTTCGTGAAAAACACAATGATATAGTCAGCATTCCGATACAAGCTACAGAAAAAATGCAACAAAGAGACAAATGTAACATGGTTTAATGTTTTCAGAACCAGGTACGCTCCCAATATTGTAATTCCTTCGCGTCTACAACATGAACATCGCTATTCAAGCCTTAAATTTTTTTTCTCCCAAAATTTAAAGAGCAAAAAGTTTTAAGGTCTTAGTTTTGAAGACAATGATAAAAATTTTACATACCTTGCCAAGTATATGAGGAATAAATCAGTGGCACTGATAAATGCATCATACGGTATAAGAATAACAGCTATAAATAGTGGGGTCTCTTCGCTGTCCACTCTCGATAGCCACCCTTAATTATTATCAATTCTAAAAATTACTGAAAATTACGAATCTCTCCCGAAAGCAATATTGATAGTTTGTTTACCTTATGGAAAATTATAGAACGTATGTACCCCATCCCATTGACTAAAACCTTATTCCTTGTACGGTTTATTTGTAGAATCATTGAAAAATTACCATTAATTGCACTACTAAATCGTTTCTTGAACGGAAAAAGAATCGTTCCAATTAGTGTAGCCCACATCAGAGGTGTTAAAAACATATGCATCATACTGTATACTGCATAAAGCCCGGCCAAACATATTCCCGTCTAAAAAAAGAAATTACTCAACTGTCACTCATGTGATGCACCTAATACAGCTTCCACTAGTACAGAAAGAGTTATTCTTGACAAGTTCGTGAATAGTAGTACTCCACTGTAAAGCACACACTCAAATAAGTTTATGTTCTTGTTCGATCCAAGTGCAACTGCATGCAATCCATTCAACAAATCAAAACAATATTTCACTTATGCGCTAACATACCAGCAAAAACAGGACAGCATTATAGAACGCGAACTGCAGGGCAATCCGTCGGTCGCTGCCTGACATCAGCTGTTCTACCAAGCTCATATCTGAAAATCAAGATGTTCTATCTATTGCTCCATCTAGTCAATAATATTACATTTAAAATGAGTAAAATGAAAGGTGAAAATTTCTTAACGAATAGCAAACTAGCAACGTTCACCAGCACACCACCAGAAATCATGTCGTTCTTCGTGAAACAAAATCTCTGGTTAGGATAGAGGGGTGAGAGGGCAGAAGAGCGGAGCACAAGTTGGAACAGAACAAATGACATTTCTTCATAAAGAAAGTTGGTAAGGAAAATAAAAATTAAAATTTTGACTTCAGCGAACACGGTGAGAAGATACCTATAACGGACACAGCCCGAGCAGAGAAAGAAAAACTTTCCGATGAACTGAAGGCCTATTGAAGTGAACGATGACTCACTCATCAGTCATTGACGCACACCTGTGCCCTCAAATTGATTTATTTCCACCTTTCAAATGCTTTGAAAAATTCAGCCGATGAAATCTATAAAAGGTCAGAAGAATCAAACTTTCTTTCCGGAACGTCATCATACGAAAAAACGGACAGCATGTACAATGTTTTAGTGAAACAGCGTCAATTCGAAATGTTGTTGAGCACTTAAACCAATGTTTTGAAACATTTAAAGAAAAATACTTTGTAGCGGACTTCATACTATCAAGTCTAGCCTTACAAGGAAGAACCTGTGAAGTACGTGAAAAATACACATTTGAAAATCTTTGGTGACCTTTAAAAAATTTAACAAGTCTTGTGGAGAATGGTAAAATGATTAAACCCATATAAAAACTTTCGTTTCTTTCAACTTCTTTAATTTTTACCGAAAAACTAAATTTTTTTTTTTTTAAAAAAAAGGAAATCAAAAATACGTGGACAATAGCGTCCAATCTTGGCAATTGCATAACTTGCTATTACTTTTACTCGCACGTTTCTTTTTGTGTTTCAGTTTCTGATCAATATTTTTTCTTAATTTATATTAAACAATAATTCAAGTTTGAGTGTGTTAAGGCGAAAAATCAAGATAATAGACAAAGAGCTACGGTTGTTAAGATTTATGCCAGCGTAAAATAGCACATAAGTTGAGTACCGCATTAGAAGCTCTGCAAGACAAAGCTAATTAATATTCAACAGTAACTACTGCAACAGTCAGATAATTAAACCCATAACAAGTTGCACATATAAGGCCTTCTTACATTATACTTGCTAACTGATTTATTATTCAGCAACGAAGTCAAGTAAAAGGTGATATATAAAACAATTTTAACTTCTATTAAAATTTAGAATTGAGTTAAAAAAGAACTAGAATTTAGCATTTAGCACTACAGTACTTCAATTAAAACACTATGCTAATAAAGAAAAGGACAAAGTCAAGTAAAGATTAAATTAATTATTGTAACGTGAAATTCAAATAACTTTGGAAATCTTGAAAGATTTTAGTAAGAAACAGTCGATAGCATATGAATTTCGGCGTTCAAATTATCCACTCTTACCTCCAAATATAAGTTTGATAGCCTCATTTATTATTCAAACAGGTTATTTCAGAACTAAATAATTCAATCCAAGAGTGACAAATACTATACCGCGTGCTGAACCTTGAAATTATTTAAACCCTAACCTTTTCATGTATAGCAGACTTTAATAAACTCATACTCAGGAGTTAATTTAAATTTAGTAATCCTCAAGTTAGTTCGCTTTCTCTTCGACTTTTTTTTTGACTTTTTTTTTTTTTTTTTTTTTTTTTTTTACATTTTATTATGTACATTACGATACTGCTGCAATATTAAACACTGAAATTTGTTGTAACTTATATGATGGTTCTAATAAACAGCCAGTTGCTGATAACGGCAGGAATTCAGCATTGCCCAAACATTTTCAGTTTTGTAGAGTTCAATCAATCACAAGAAATGAGTGAACAGCCACCGGACCTTCCTCCCTCTATGGCAGTCTTTATACTATTACGGGGAAAATAATAGTAAGTCTTGTGTACAGAACGGAAAACTACATGGAATACCATAAACTCTGACAAATACAAGAATGAGGAATTCCAGAAATGAAGCAGAAACTGTTAGGGCGATTCTGCTCGCTGCACTGCATCCAGAAATCAAAGAAGCAACAATGCGTCTGGAAGTCATTTCCTACTTGAACTAATCTATCTGTGAACGTTTCTGCAGGATATAATGGTGAATTTTACTGCACTAAAAAAAAAAAAAAAAAACAATCTTTTCAGAGAGCTTAGTGTCTTACCCATCACCTATAACCAACTAACTACAATAAACCTGCACCCACCTTTTTCATTTCATGGGCTTTCCGGCTGCAACAGCTGAATTTAGCTAATTGAAGTTCTCAACAAGAAAATTGATCATTTCAAAAATTCGAAAAGTAAGGGTACGGGTATAATTTACAGAATAGGGAAGGAGGGGGAAGTACGTATATTATGGTGCTGAGGATATTGTTGCATGCTCATCTATACTATACTACTTCGTCGGTAAGCTAACTATTTCAAGAAAGAGCTCGGGAGATGCCAGGAGATGGGGAGTCATCAAGATATCATCTTCGTGGACCTGTTAAGCCACCTTCACGGTACGCAGATTCTGGCGATGAAAGTCAGGATGTTATACGCTCATCGATCTCAAGACCGAAAAAGTACTAATACTTGTTTCTCTCTTACTTGCTGTAATTCCTTTACTGATTCCTTGTAGAATGAAACATCCCACATATATTCTCTCGTGACTTAGTTTGTCTTCTCATCTCACAATGGTGATAATTTTTGGTCTTGAAAAATGCTTGTTTCAGTAAACGTCTTTCACCCGTAAAACGTAGTGGAAAAGTGTTAAAAACAGAGAATGATATTGATAGTAACATTTCAAGTAGCACCAGCAGCCGACAGCTTGCAAAGTCGTCTGAGGCAAATTTTTTCATTAGTCAAAGTTGTTTCAAATTTTCTTTAATCCTTTTTATATTACTAAAGTTTGTTTATTCTTCTTGCGTAGTAGGCAAATTTTCATTTCGGCAAAAAGTTACATTAATCCCATAAACTAATTTCATAAGTTTTTGTCGGTGTCATAAAGTTTTATTTTAGACTCCCAAAAAATTAACTATGAGTAACGGCGCACAACGGGATATTTTACGAGAAAATGCAACGCTGCGTACTGCACGTCCTCAACCGTCTGAAATATCACCTACAATGAGAGAAAACTTACGACATCTGAAAAATGTTTTGAAATTGCCTAAGGTGTTTTATCTATGTTTATGTGTTTTATCTAGTTTCTTAGTTTTACCTTGCTTCGAAACAGCAGAATTTTTCAGGCCCGTAGGTGGGTTTACTGCGAATTTTTTTATTCCGGTGTTGACCAACAACTTTTCTCTGGAGATAATGAATTTGTACAGTTACTTCACGAAATGTTTCCAAACTTGCGTACTCTCAAACTCTGTCGGCCAGAATGGCGAGCTATACGACGAATGATAGGAAAGCCAAGGAGATGCTCGGAAGCCTTCCTGAACGAGGAGCGCGAATCCCTGGAGACGAAAAGGTATAGGTAATATGTTAGGCAGTGAAGTCTGTGGTTAAACATCCAGTTTTCTACTCCTTAATAAAGACCTTTCTAATTTCACCATGATTTCCATATCACTGTTATTATCGGCTATCTTATTACTGTCTTGCTAGCTGTTACTGCACACGCCTTTTAGTTTCGTTTTTTTTTTTTTTTTTTTTTTTTTTTTTTGTGAAATCCTGTTTCAAATTTCTCCTTTATCATGAATTTAGAGCCAGAATTCGTCAGATTTATGACGGGAGTTTAATGAATATACCACCTGGGTGTGAATTACCGTTGCGGCTACCTCCTCCATTAATAATCGGTGCAAAAATCTACGCACGCGTGCGCACTCCCAAAGATGGTATTTACGCTGGTACGATTGATGCCATACTACCGGCTTCATATCGAGTGGTCTTTGATAAAGAGGAAATGATACCACCGATGATTATCAAAGATTCGGAAGTCATGTCTGCTCAGACGGTTTGCATTTCCGTTCATCCTATTCAAATATTCTAAGAGTAGTTCTGATCTGTTACTTTATATGCGGACGTTTTTGGGAAAAAACTGTTAAATTTCCTTTAATCATTTCATATCATGATACTTTTCCTGAAGTTGTTTACTGCTAAATTCTAACTTCTGATGAAAAAGAGGGGAAGTCTCGAATATTTATTTTATCCATCAGAAATGAATGCTTAGCTTTTTCATCAGTTCTGTATTCTTGAAGCGAAATTTAGTGTCAAATCTTTGCAGATTGAGTTACTTTCAATTAATTATTTTTTGGAACAAAATCGTTCTGCTATTCCACCTTCCCTGATTAGATTTGGCCACGCTGGAGTTCTTCCAAAATTCGTTGATGCATCATCTTCTAGTCGTTCTCCTACAGGGCCGGATTCCGCTCGAAAACCAACAAGAAGTAAGTACAGGAAACTTTATCATAACAAATGAGGCAAAAAAACCTATCTTGTTTACGCGTGAAAATGGTTAGGAGTTGTTGGGACACTTGAAGTCCCAATACTTCGACAAAGTCAAGGGAGAGAGATTAACGTTCGTTAATTATGGTCATTTAAGTTGCTTTAATTTTCCACTGTTGTTGAGGTGGTGGATTGAACATAAAATTGAGTAGATAGGTCTCGGCCAGATCAGGATTGTTGTGCTAGGCATTTATACAACATGGTTTCATCACTCATAAATTAATGGCTGCCAGCAATAGACCAATCAATGAATGCATTATGAGATACCCACTAAGGTTGGTAATTCCGACATGTATACTGACTTACTTCGTCAGTAACGACCATTGATTTAGTTAGTTCGTAATCTTAAAATTAACTTATTTCGTAAGTGCCGAGACCATGGTTTTATATCCTGCAGATTGACTGTTACTTTTATTAAAATAACTTTATAAAGTTTCTTTAATTACTTCATATTTACTTTACATTGCATCAGTTCTAATCCTCATTTTTTTGTTTTATAGTTCGGGATGAAAAAGTCGGAAATTTCCCCGTCCGCATGCTTGTCATCCTCGTGAAGTTAAGTAAACTAATTGAAGTTAAGCGAACTTTGGTGAAGTCATTGACTGAACTAAATCTGGAAGCAGAAAAAATGAACATGATAACAGATTCATATCCGATTGCTTTCCAAGTTTGTATATTATTATTAATATTATATTTCCTGGTTTCGTAAGGCAGGCAATTCGTTCAGGGAAGAGATCTTTAATTTAAATTTCTATAATTTGAAACAGAACGGCATCAATATTCTCTTGTGACTTTGATGATCAAAGTGGAAATTGATTTTTAGAGAAGGTACGCTCAGGTCGTAATTGATATTGAAACGGTAAACAGGCAGTTGCAATCTTACCTAAACGCCATAAGTGAATATTGCAATCAGCTCCTACCACAGCTGAGTGAAGTCAGTTTCAAAGCAGGTTCTTTTTTAGGGCCCTGTAATCTTTTTTCTATGTTTAAGAATAGTTTGTTCTAACACTTTGCCTTCGCTAGAAGATCTACATATATATCAGTATTGTGCTAGTCGATTTTGCTTATTATTTTGTACACCATCATCCACTGATCTCGTAAAATCTTCATCGTAAACTTTAGTTCAATTTCTGCTCCTCATGGACTGTTACTTATCAATATTCCCTGCTTTTGAGTCACAGGGTTCATGCTAGGTACCATTAAGTTACTAATATATAGAAAATTACGCTGACCAATTCCCAAATTTTGGAAGATAGCATGAAATGAATAATTTATAATTTTGTTCTTTTCATTACTCATGTTATTATTATCATTATTATTAGTTAACATTATTGTTATAGTTGTCATTAACTTCACGACCAGAAGCATTAAGAAAAATGTGTCAGACTCATGCAGTGCAAATCGTCAAACACTGCAACAACGGATTAAATGTCCAAAATAAACATGCATTGGACTTGGTTACCTCACTAACCGCCTTACTGTTACAGGTAAAATTTAGAGAGAAAACCAGCATATAGTTAGTAACTGTCGTACACAAATTTAATACGCTTGGATCATTGCCACAATATTTGATAAAATTTTAACGGTGAATTCTCCAGCTAATAAAATTGATTCTTACAAATTCATATTTTCCAACAGATCCGAGCACTGGGACAACAGAGTTGTACACCTCTCGACTTGCATACGCTCTCAGAATCGTTGAACGAAATTCGGAAACAAATCGACCCGTCAAACGTAGCTGCCTTTCAAGACTTTGTGGAAGTGCACATGAAACAAATCCACAATATGATGTTAAACATTGGGAACGTGTGCTGATTCTCGTTTTTCTTTAATTACTGGTGCTACACTTTTTACCATATTTTGCCTTGTATTTTTAAATTTGGAAATGAATCTATGACTGTTCATTTATAACTAGACACTGCGAGAGTTTGTGTCAGACATTTGCTGACTACATATATATGTCTGAAGAACAGATTCCGATGCTTAATAACAGTATTTATAGACTTCAGCAACTGAATTCCATAGTGTTACAAAAGGAATATAAAATGGTAGCTTTATTACCGGTGTTAGCCTTTCCACGATAGCTTGTTTCTATTCCAGACTAAACTTAGAAGGAAATCATAACTGACTACTGCCACTAAATTTGGATCTCACCCAGGTTGAGCCTTTATAAAAAAAAAAGAAAAAGAAACTAGGAAGTATCAAGGATGTGTGTGGCTTTGGAGGAAACGGTTCTGTAAAACTCTTGACAGCCAGCATGGTTCTCATGTAAGCAAAATTTGTTGTTTAAATAAAATGAAAAAGAGCAACAAGGATGGTAAGTAGGACGGTTCTGATTCTAAAAAAGGAGATACAGATCAGGCATTAAAAGTTACGTCAAGAAAGTTTATTAACGACTTCCCGATGAAGAAGGTCAGGTACTGAAAGAATCATATTATGGGTGGATGATTTAAAGAATTCAGTCATACCAGAGCTTTTTAAAGGTGGTATGACACTTCCTGTTACAAATTAGGATCAAAATAACCTAAACAGATGAAGCTGTAGGGAAGGGAATTATTTTTTCCAAGATGCATCACGAATTAAATAAATAGATGAGCACAAGCAATCCTAATAACGACATCCATGAAGCTTAGTAGCGGCTGTTTTGGTGTAGAATACCTATCCACTAACGCATTTGGNCATTATTTTTTCCAGGATGCATCACGAATTAAATAAATAGATGAGTACAAGCAATCCTAATAACGACATCCACGAAGCTTAGTAGCGGCTGTTTTGGTATAGAATACCTATCCACTAACGCATTTGGAATGCGGAAATGCTACAAATAGAAGAAAAAAGCAAATCAGAAAGAAAACCACAAGTTTTGAGCATTATATTCTGACATCATTACAGTTATCTGACGAGCAATACTTCGAGATGATAACCAGAAGTCCCTAGAGAAATTATAAACGCAAAAATATTAGATTAGACAAACTGTTCTGTTCCTTCTAGAAAATCTGTAACTAAATTAAATTTTGCCGGATTTAAGAAAAAAAAAAAACTAAAAATTTGATTTTGTTGCATTCACTACATTGAAAATGGAAAATGGGGTAAGTTTGGTTTCAAGTAAAAAAAAAAACAGCAGTAAGTTAAGATATAGTTTGACTTATTCCCTACCTCAGCTGACAACTGATTTACTAATAGTTAACAAATTATATATAATAATTTGAAACTTAGATTTGAAACTGGGGAGCATTAGTATATGAAATGAAATGACAATGAACTCGAATTCACTTCATTTGAGAGATTATAGGATAATTAAACAAATTTTAGAATATTTCATGATGGAATTAAAAATCCCTTTCTAAGAATATCTAAAAGAGCAAAAAATGAAGTCAAATAATTTATGACTCACAGATTTGTTTCTAGTTTAAAAAATTACTTAAAATACTGAATTAAAAATTACATCCACACTTGGAGAAAGTCTCAAAAATAAAATACGATTATGAAATTTCGGAACTATTATTCCGCTCCATAGTTTGCAGCTTTTCAAGGATGGCGAGAAAATTTGCATATATTCCGGCAATAAGCGCAAAAATCCCTGTCATGATTACGAAAATGTTCCATGAGATTTTTAAGCGTCTTTGGTAAATGTTAAGTGAAACCTGAAATGCACATTTATAGATAAAATAGTAGAAAAATCTATCATTTCATTTAAGAAAAATCCCGAAAAATACGAATTTCCCACCGAAAAAAGCCTACTAAGGAATAGAGTGTTGAGTGAAATATTTCATGAAAATAAAATCTATATTTATGAAAGCAGATACCTTCCAGTCATTCCAAAATGTGATCATTTCAAATAATGGAGGGTATATAAGTGCACAGAGAGTGCCACTCGTCACTCCGACCAATGGTATCATAATTTCTAAGTGAGGCACACATATCGACATTAACACGGTAACTAGCACCCAAAATATTCTGAAGTCCGGATTTTCTTATACTCTCCCCTAATATTTTTTTCCAACAACATACAAGTTATGGAGATGCTTTAATAAGAATATGAGATTTATACTGCAATAAACATTTCTGCTGCGAAGGAAAAATTTTTGGAAATGGACCCTTCAAATCATACCTAAATCCTTTATCAACGATTATTTTCGAAACATTTGGAAAACGAATAGTAAACTTCCGGCAGAAACCATTGAAAAACATATCCAGTATTACATACATAGCAACAGAATGACCAAGCATTGATTGCAAAATCAGAAATATATTAATCGTTGAATATAATCTAAGATGTGTTTCATTAGTATCTGAAGCACCAGCTTTCCTGTCGTGTAAATCACAATACAATGTGAATACGTCTTTCAATTTCACCAAATCAATAGATGTGTAGAGCGGATTCCGAATAATTAAAATGTCTGCTAAATTAAAGAAAAAAAAAAACCTTTGAATAACCAAAACAATTCAGTGATCTATGGATTTTAATTTTCCATCTGGATCATGGCAGTGGAAGATAAAAAGTCCATTTTATCTCCTTTTATTTTAAAACTAGAAAACATGATATCCAAATTAATGGAAGCACCACAATTTTTAGGTTCTCAAGACAACTTACCCTTCTTTGGGAACATTCATAGTGACAGTAGGCTGTGTATTTGCTCCAAATGCTGTATAGCCATAAAAACCAATGGCAATCATGAATAATGTGCATAAACACATTGTTGTTGGTAATACGCCAAAATTGCTTAGAAAATCCTCTGGTGTTTCAAGTTTGTTTTCTACTGGTAGGATCTTCAATAAAACAACGAAAAAAAAAAGATTTTGCGTGCTCCTAAAAATCGTCAAGTATTTACCATTGTTTGTCCCTCAAAAGCATACATCGCCATTCCAACGAACATAACAACACCAGTGAAATTAGTAACGGCTGGAAGTTCTTCCCAATGATTTGACTGCCGTACTGCGAACTGCATAATAACGATAGCACCCAACGAGAAAAACGCTGATGAAACCATTGCAAAAACACTGAGCAGGCGCATCTCAGTGAACATATTCAGTACAAGAATGGGCACTGAAGAATGGCTACTAGTAACGTGAATAGTTGGTTATCTACAGTAACTTTTATGAATGCATAATGTTCAAAGCTTTAGCGGTAGTTGTTTATTGGTTTTAACATTTCAAAGTATCTTTCACGTAATCCTTGACCAATCTTCGCTAGAAAATGAACACTTTATTAGAAATTTACTAACACAACGATGTGCTCTAGAAGATGTCCTTTACAACTAAGGTAATCACTAGCAGGTATATATTTCCGATTTTTGTAAAAAGAGATCATCTACTATTAACTCAACATTCTCACATTTGTTTCAGTATTCAGTATTATATAACACTGTATATAGTGCAAGGGAACTGTATGCAGACACCGAGATTAGAGATTGAAACAAGCATTAAAAAGAAAAAAAAAACCTACCTAATGAAATAAGAGCCATTACTTTTACATCGCTTACAATATAATCGCCTAACAAATGGTTCATATTATCTGCTATAAACAATATCGCAACACTGCATATACCGAGTTGATAGGATAATATAGTAACATTTACTATATACCTATAAAGAACAATAAATCATGAAATATGGAGATCAATCCTGAACTGAAAAATAAGAGAATTCTAATTATTTCTGATGATGCACGTACATACGATGACAAGAAACAATTTCTAAGACAATATAAATATTAAGCTATTCTTATGCAAGTTACGAAATGGAAGCTATTTTCCGGAAAAGAACTCTAATCAACTGCAAATAGCCTACAGGACTCATGTACCATACTTAGCATCAGTTGTGTTAAGCCTAAATCTTAGATATCAGAATCCTTCGTAATGAAACGACTAGAAACAATAGAGCTTTACACTTCAGCTCACTCAATTCAAATTCGAATTTTCGAGCACAAAACTTTTCAAGAAAAGTTGTTTTACTTACATAATAATTTTACTACTGTTCCTCAATATCCTTACATCACTGTAATCGCAAACTTTCTTCGCAAAATGACCATAATCAAGTGAGACACGTTCTGATTTCTTTGCCAAATGTTGTGACGACTTTACAAGAATGTGATTTCCATACCAGTTGAAGCCTGCTATGACGAAATTCAATCCAAAAGACATCTGAATAAGCAATTAATGACATTTGTGAATTTAAAAAGGACCGTAACTAAAGCACTGTACATATGTCGACTTAACAAAAAAGTTTAATTGAAGTTCCTGTGAGCTGCAATAAATCCAACGGAAGAAAAACTTACCCATAGCCCTCCAAGCTTCCAGGCATACGGTAACGAAAAACAACCGGCATTAAACATACTTTTGGAAAGAGTCATTATTGCTCGGTGTGGTCTGCAATTTATTTAATTTCTGAAATAAACTGCGAATAAATTTCATGAAATGTGAAAGAAATCAATAAAAATGGTGAGCTTTGACAAAAGCAACATTTCAATAAAAGCATAGCGTTTAAATCATACTACAAATTGCTGCTAAAATCACATATTAAAATACAGTGTGAAAGACTCACGAAATGACGTCGCCTTTGCGTGTCTCACGCTGCACCAAATGCCTGCCATCATTGACGCTACCAGTATCCTCAGTCATTCGACAGATTCAAATTTTGACAGCAGTAAATGACAAACAATCGTATCAAGATATGCTCTACAATTTGACCAAAATTCAAAAAATAAAGAACAAACAAAAGTCCAGCACTTCTCCCTCACTCGTGGATCGCACTCGTAATGTGAGTATTTTTTTTGAACAAGATTCAGTAAGAATCTAGTATTGATTTAACTCCTAAAAACAAACATCACAACAGATTTTGAATTTTTCCCTCACTCCATCTCTGCGTCTTATTCCGGTCCACCTGTCGAATTAGCCCTCTTCCGCCTACCTATTTATATTCTAAAATTCAATAAAATTGTAGGCATATCAACCAGTGACACTAAAAATTCCCGTCAAAGATGAAAACTGAAAATATAATTGTGGATTGAAATACCATAAAAACGATCTGTCTTCTCTAAAAAAAAAAAAAAAAATATTTATATGTACACATTTATTCACATGGAAGCCAGAAGGAGATAAACCGATAAATAACAACTTCAAGCGTGAGATTTCGAAAAGATGTGCACAGGCACTGAACTGTTTTTTAATATTCTGTAGCAGAAGCAATCAGAAAAGGTCACTTCAGCAGCTGTGAAAAAACTTTTTGTTACAGAAAGACAGGTGGATATACACAATGAAGCACCAGAAGCTAAAACACAACACAAGTGCATGCAAAGAGCTCACAACTAAACAGTTTATGATTAAAAGGTAAAATCTCCGTAGTACCATTGCTAAAAGCTTGTACCATTCTATACTGAAGATTACATCCATGAATTCAATTAAAGCAAATTTAAAATTGAACTTTCTTGAATATGCTTTATTAAGGAGCAACAAATTCAAAACATAAAACAATGATTAAATAAAATCAACAAGGAATCGAACTTAACAAAACAGACTTTGACAGGCTTTACTTCTTCAGCGGTTTTCGCTTTCTTACGCTTCTCCTCAACTTAACATTTTCCTCCACTCCTTCTTCTTCCCGATTTCCTATAAAAAAAAAGCCCGAATACTGTTTCTTTCTTTTTTTTTCAAATATCATAAAAGTATTTATTTTCAAATTTCCGCGCTTCACTCGCCATACATTTTGATTTCTTACCTAAAAGAAGCCATCTTTATCACTTATAAAAAAAGCTTTTCCTCTCAACAGATTCCCACTTCATTAAAAATTAATGGATAGTGCATGAAAAATAAAAATTGAAAAATTTATAAAATCTATTCACCAGCTCCTGTCCTTCCGTCCACTAGCGGTTGCTCCGTCGCATCCATAGTTTCAATACCTGTACTATCCGCCTGAAAAAAGCGAAATAATTCATTAAAGAAGCGTTTTTTTAAAACAAGCTGTTTTATTACACGGAACACAACAGTAAAAAAAAAAAGAAAAAACAATTAATATTACTTCGTCTCTGCAAAACGACAGACAAACGATAAGCAGAGAAATGAGAAAGAAAACTGGAAGAGGAAAAAATAGGGAAACCGGAAAATCATACTTCATTGTTCTGCTTCCTTGCATTTTCGCAGCCGGAAATACTATTTTTTGACTGCACTGGAGAAAAAGCTGGAAATTTTTGTAAAGGGATTTTGATTTCGAACCACTTTGCCCGAAAGCCATTCTCTGCGAAAACAACGCCTGATTTTCGATGAAATGAAAGAGTAAATGAGAAATACGACTCCATGCACCCTGAAGCATCCTGAAATATTTGAGAAGTGCAACAGGTGAACATCTTATTGATATGATCTTTTGAGAGCTCGATAACTAAAAAACGCTTAAAAGATGAAACAGTCGATTCAAACCTCATGCATGTAGCATTTATTATCGAAAAGGCAATTCCTAAATAATACTGTTTCTTCTCTGTTACCCTGCCGAATTTTTAGCAATCCATAAAAACTACCACTGCCGTACCATTCAAAGTGGATCAATCGACGATTGACTGAAGAAATTGTTTTATACATTTTGTGAATAGATAGACGCATTTTTATCCATGAAAACAAATTTTTAGCACATTTTATATCATTAATATCGAAATATTTTTCCCATGAAAATTAAATCAAATCAAAGTCCTTTCACTATAAAGATCACTAAAACAAACCATACCTAACATTACTAATTTATATTTCATTTGAAATACCAGGATGTCAACTTACTTGGTGGACAGAAATAGTTTTCAATCCTCAACAATTTCGCTGAAGATGGCGATTTCGGCTAAAAAATTGTTTCCCTTTTTAAATAAAATGACAAGAAGTCCTCTAATAAACCTATGTACTCCCAACGGAACTTTTCATTATTCCATAAAGAGGACACTATCATATGAATCGACCAAAAAGAAAATAATTCCTTGCATGTCTACCACTAAGATATGGTTGCGTAAATACGTCCATAAACCGCCCACAGATTTTGAAATCCATTCCTTCAAAGAACATAGCACTATCGGTACATACCATAGCATTATCGACGCCCTTCATATTTTTTTCAGCTTGCTGTAAATGTTGCACATCAGAACATAATTCCATTTTACCAACTTTTGCATGAGGGCTATCACTATTCGAATTTCCTGTTAAAATCTGTTCCACATTACTGCTAAAACTTGTCCCATTTTCTTGTCCTGTGTAGTATTTTTCGTACAACACCTTGCCAGAAGCTCCATAGATTACATGACGAGAACCACCACTGCCGATGCACGATATTGCAAATGACTCATTTGCTATCTTTAACAACCATTTTTGTTCTGCAACAGCCTTCAACATTATATGTGTTTCTTACTTTCATTTCACCGACTGATTATTCTCAACAAGATTTAAACTATATTATTAAGGCATTGACTTCTATTTATCCCCTGATCAAATAAGCAAAGAAGCAAAAAATTAGCAAGTAAAAAAAAGTAAAAAAAAAGTAAAAAAAATAAAAAAAAGTAAAAAAATAAAAAAAAAAGTAAAAAAATCATTACCGCCAGCAAGTATATATATATATATATATATATATGTTATATAATCCATATTATATATATATATAATATGGATTATATAACCCATTACAGAATTAGCTCTTTTATCTCCCAAATTTTTGAAAGTTCTTGAAAGATCACAATAATTTTTTAAAGACAGCAACAATTACCATCGTATGTGCAATATTCAGAAGCAGTTTCAAGGGGTAAAAATATTGCAAATTTCTCAAAACCTTCTCCGTGATTTTCCTCCAGTACTGTATTTGTCTGCTGAAATGATATTAAATAAAAACAAACATTAAAAATACAATGAGCGAAACTGAAGTAAAGATTATTTAAAATAAGTTCGGTGTAGAAAAACTGCAAGTAAATTTGTGAAACATATACAGTAGAAGACTAATGCACGATATTTCCGTAAGTTTAATAACTATCACCACAGTTCAAGATGACTCCAATATTCTTAAATTAAATTTAAAGCTACCGGTACGACTGCTACGGCAAAGTTGCTCAAGAATATGTCCTGTATGCTTTGCAAAGCATCAAAACAACTTGTGATACTATCGGCTAAAGTTCTGGTAGACTGCTGTTCGGATAACAGACTCCAACCATTGCTCCGTACATCCAGACGGCATCTAAGTGGTTTTTGGTGATCAAAATACTGAAGAACCTGAAGAATGAATCAAGCAATAAAAAATATCCAGAAAATAACAATAGGAAAACCTGAAAATATAAAGTTATACAAACTTTGTCAAACGAATAATTTTTGGAGACATCGGCATTCAATTCGATTCCTTCCGTTGCACATTCATTCCTTGCACTCGTTGCTTGCTTAATGTACTGAAAAAAATCCTTTCAAAAAATGCTAAAAGATTCGAATCTAACAGCTAAGCCTATGCAAACCTAAGATATACATAACTTGAAAGTACTTGAAATTAATCTCAATCCATGAGTCATCAATATTCACAGAAATGACAGATTAATTTTACTTTAAAAATTTCGTCACCGCGTAAAATACTATTTTAATTTAGCTCATAAATTTTTGTATTAAGAATTCACATCGGAAAAAGGTGTATTTTTTGTCCCAGAATTATTTCTCGAACTAACCATAATTATTTCCTGATCATAAAAGAATCTAACTCTGGCATACCCGGAGCATATCAAAATCTACTTACTTCTGTGATTAACTGCAGGTCGAATTTCATTTCCGCAACACATCGTTTATTTTTTGCGGTAAATGGTGGCGTCTGGGACAACCAACTCGTAAAATTAACCAGATCTTTTCTAAAATCATACTATTTGAAAAATGATTCTCTTGATTCCTTTAATCATTGCAATAACTCATTGTTCCTATATATTTTTAATTTTGTAATAATTTTACTACACTTCACCAACCTTTTTAACATCACCAGTTTAAATAACTTGACTTTTTTCATCCAAAGCTAAGATCACAAAACAAAACATAGAAGTTATTTCCCTTTCTAACTCGATAAGAAAATAAAAAACATATCTGTTGCGTGTAGCCACTAAATGCATTTCGTTAATTTTATTGACAATATCTTCCACCAGATTTTGAAAGTCTTTCAGTTCTTTTAAAGGTGCTTCCTCATCATTTTCATCAGCGTACTTGCCATAAGGATATACGTCAACATCGAACATACGTTTTGGTAAAAGCTTTTCGCTGAAATTGCAGCGAAATTTTGAAACTAAGATACTGGAATCTAAAACGTAACAATAAAACTTTACTTTAATTAACAAACTTCTTATAAAGAGTTTTTAACACTGGAGTCCCAACGCTATTGTCGGAAGGAAATAAAAAATACGTCTTCATAAGAAAAAAAAGAATCAAAAAAAGATAAAATTAAGATCAAACAAAAAGAGATTTACAAGAGATCGGAACTCACGTCCGAGAACTACGCAGTGCACAACGAGCTTCGATAAACAACTGTTTCATGTTGTGTTGTAAAGCTTCTGCGCCAGGAAGAAGCCCTCTGCCGATACTTCCAATTATATCACTGAAACTTTGGAACCCAATTACTTACTTTCCAGGTTAATCTTAAAATTAATATGAATATAATCTCCTAAGACATCTACACTCATTCAGAAATTATGACAGAATTTTATGCATGTATTTTAAATAAAAGTCAAGTGCCCACAAATAAGTTATGCCTATAGGAAAATTTACATGAATATTTTTGGACTAACAGTAGAAGTTGAGCAAAACTCACCCGAAACCTTTGTCAGCCCAATCAGTCATTTTTTTCCACTCCGTTGGTTTTAACACGTTACGATAAAAATTTATCAAATCAGTACTTGCTTGACCAGTTAATATCATATTAATAAAACATTCACCAAGATTATAGTTTGAGGCGCTTTCTTTACCAAAAGAATTGAATTTGTCATTAAATTCCTGAGAAATGATCATTCAAACAAGATTAAAGGCTGCGATTAGTTTGTTCTACTTTGTTCTACTAGCTTCTAAAATTTAGAAAACTCAGTCTAAACACATTACGATATCTTATAATAGCAAATGCTCTTCATCAACAGATTATTTGGGACAAACCAGGACAATAATTCCTGGATAAATGAGTACTAGATTTCAGAAAAAGCACGCTCGAGAAACCTCGCTACCCCAACTTGTTTGGTATATGAGAAAATAAGCACAAGGAAAATAAAAAAAAAAATCTGGCTGAAACCTTCGACTGGTCTTCCCAATCGATAATTGCTCGAGCAAATGCCTCAGACACAAAGCATACATAAAAAACTAATTTTAGCCATCTGCAACACAAAAATTTAAAAAGTATCAGCAATAGTAATTTATTATGTTGCAATTATTTTCTATCATGGTAAATGAGAACACAGCAAAATAAATGACAGACATGACATTCCCTTTAAATTCATATTCGTTTTGAACAAACAAACCTTCGTGCAATAGTCCATATCACTCCACTTCTCAAATAACCCAAACTATCAATATCAAAACCAATCATTTGAGTACGAATGCTTGGGCTATTTGCTAAAAAATGTAGGGAAAAATGCACTTTATTCCTTTTACAAAACTTCTAGAAAAACCTACTCTACCTTACAGCTAAAATATTCTAGCAAAACTCATTAAGCTTTTGGTTTTCGAAAACTGTCCTTCAAAATTGATACTGTGCTCCCGTAATTTAATATATTTGCCGATATTCAAAGAATCATATAAATGAAGCTCACCAGTCAAAATGGACTGGTCTGCGCTCGAATACACCACCATTAACTGACCTCGTTTGACTGAATAAAACATATCACCCACTGTTATTGAAAACGGATCGCAGTTGCCTTAACAAGACAAAGGTTCCACAAAGAATGAATGACTGCTTTGGAATTCTTTACACAATGTTTCTCTAAGCAGTAATGCAAAATACACAGCAGAAAATTCATTACATACTATGGTAACTGGTACCCAACCTACAATGGTAAATTTTCTTCAGAATATCACTAAATAGAATAAAGGGAAATTCGATTACAATTTCTACATCAATCTAGAAAGATGCACCAAAAAAATTGAGCGGTGGTTCGATCGAAGCAATAGGCAGAACGCCCGCTGCCAAAACAATCACAAAATTATCTGCATTAAGCGCGAACATCAGTGTTCCAAGGATACTAAGATTACTACTATCACAGAATGCTTTCATCGCTTTAAGTTGATTCAATTCTTCTGACTTGTCATTCAGACTTTCACTTTCCGACAAGTCACCGAGCTGGAAATAACATTCATAAACAACCATATTTTAGCAGTCTTAAAAATACCCTTGAAATCTAAAAACTCTGCATAATCTCTGGTGCACATAAGTAAACAATGAGTATATCAAATATAATTTATATAAAATGACTAATTAGAAACAATAACTTACTGCACCGGAAAGTGCATCTTCACTCATCAAGTTCATGTTCAGCTTTTCATTGAATCGCTGCCACCTCATCTGCGTCACACGCGTTTTCATTCTAAATTAAAATCCACCACAGAGATTTAGTATACGAAAAAGCTCTTCGTTGATAATATTTCGAGAAATATTATCAACGAAGAGCTAAAAAATATCAGAAATATCAGAGATATCAGAGAACGTTTCCTTAATAAATTTAATATGTTAATGCCGAACCAGCTTTTTACCTGACAGTAAATCTAACAACTCCTTTTTCAACATCCAAGAAATGAATGCAACCATCACTGAAAGCTGTGGCAAGAACCTGAAATTATTACAGCATAAAATCAAAAAGTAATTAAATGTCGAGAATCTGAATTTCCAGAAGTACGGTTTACCTTTCCATCAGGACTCCAACACATCGTCTCCAATCGGATTTCACTTTCTGATTTGATTCGATCTAGTAAAAGTGGTTTGACATCATAGATATCTCGCTAAAAGTTGTAGAAAATGAACATGAAACGACTCATTGCAGTACTCACTCACAAATTGAAACAAAAACTGAAACTCTGGCTTCCAACATGAATTAAAAATTTTCTGATGCAGCTCCAACAAAATATTTCATCCTTAAGGAATAAATAAACTTTACCTTCCATCCATGTCTCCAATGCAAACGGCGCACACATACTTCACCTTTCTGCGAAGCCAGGGCCAATAAATCAATGCTTGGATTCCATAAAGCTTGTTGTACCCGAAATAATATATTTCTAGATTCACTGAGAGCAAAGAAAAAATTTTAGACATTGCTGGGGTAAAGTACTTTATTACTTGAGTTCAAGCTTTTGGTCGTTCCGTTAACTAGTTTTATAGACGCATCTTTGTATAGGCATCGAAATCAAAATTAGATAAGAATGATAACCTTGAATGGAGAACGACGACTTATAACTGTTTTCCCTAACAAATCTGTCGGAACCCAAGTATTCGATAAAGAAGCTGAATCCATCACCTTCCACACTTTTCTCTGTAACAATAAATAGAAGATAAGTAATGATAACTAAGGAGGATAACATTTAAACATTAAGAAATATGATTCAAATTAAATAACTGATAACGTGAAGGACGGGAAGTTAGAAAACAGGAAACATAAATAACACATGTATTTTACACGATATAAGTTAACCATAAGCAGGATATAGGCATATCAGCACTAAATAACTGATGCTTAGAGTGTCATTCTTACATTGATCTGAAAAACTTAATCCCACCAATTATTATATTCCAGCAAGGCAAAGAAACGCTACACGACAAAAATAGAGTACAGATACGAATGGCGGGAGTGATACAGATAGGGGTCACTGAAGCCGTTTGCATCATCACATGGTCGCACGTGACTCACGTAACGCCTGGTGTTCTGCTGGCACCTGCTTCGCTCTTTTCCCTTGCGATTCTACATCTAACTTCTCTTGTCATTATTTACTGGTTACTTACTCACCACTCCACTCCTTGCCGAAGCTATCACCCCCTACCTGTAGAAGAGATATTAGCGGTGATTTATTCTTCCATTTCGGAAGAGACTACAGACTCAGTGCTGTTAGACCTTCAGGTTCAGTTGATTATCAAAAAGGTAGAAAACGAAAACAAAACAAAAGATGGAAGGCGAGAACAAGTAGGAGGAGTAAATACGGAAATAAAAAAATGTCACCTTTTGTTAAAATATATCTTTGTATTTATTAACAATCTTTTATTTGTTTATCATTATGCTTTTTCTATTTTTTTCTCGTAACACACATATATTTCTTTTTCACCGTTAATTCCAAAGCTTTAACAACAAAATATGTGAAACGTTTGGTTTATTTACATATTGATCCTTTTCCTTTTCCAATTCCTTCTTTATTTACTCTGTCTTCTATTTACCGTACTTTCATTTTCTTGGAAAAATAATTGCTGTTTTTTATTTGCTTTTCGTGTTATATGTGCAATGTCTCGATTTGACTTCATTTTCTCCTTTCATCTACGTGTATCAATATGCTCCTTTATCTACCATCTGCTCATTCACTGTAATTAAACACAAGACTACCTAAGTGTACGAAATACAGTAGCCAACCCGAAGTTTGGATGTGGTTTGTTAAATTTAACACAAGTTCGGTAGTTTACGAAGTCTCTACCTACAATAAATTGAAAACCGTTGCCAAAAATTTTATAAATAGATGAGCAAACTACAGAAAATTTTCCTCTTGTTACATGTACAAATCTTCATGAATTCATAATATTGAATTTTTTGATTATACCGAAATTATAGCGAATCTACTCCACAGCTGAATTAAAATTACCCTCGCTCTGCTCGATCTAAGACTCGCACCTCCTATACGTTGGTTAAACAATGCTGTTTTATTCGGAAATGTTTTTCAATGGTTTTATCTAAGCAGCGTAATGCAATCATTATCATCCAGCGATACAATAATAAAATTTAGCAAACCAGTAGCCAACCTTAAGTTTGCATGTGGTTTGCCAAATTTGATGCAGGTTTGGTAGTTTACAAAATCTCTCAGCTCTGCGTTGCCTCCGGCGGGTATAGTCTTGGACTAGAAATGCTTACATTGCAACCGGATCACCGGGAGTTCAAGTTAGGATTTGTGAGTTCGTTAGATGTTCGGTGATGCATTTAACAATATTGCATTTAACAAAATCAAGCACATCTGCTTGCATTGTGTCGTTATTACTTTAAAAGAGAGTCAGATGATACCAAGAGTTGATTTTGTTTTAAAAGAGGATTTATGAGAATACTTTCCTCGAGTCTTCTACAAGGAGGTAAATTCAGTATGCTGTCGAATTTTCTGCACACTGTCTGTTGGTATTTAACGTGGTGTCTATAAATTTGCTACAAAAAATGTCTTGTTGCTTAATTTAATCAAAACTAGCTCTTAAAGGAAATTTAGAAAGTGACCTCTCACAAAGACGCTATTTTTGGCATAAAATTTTGTATAAAACTGCAAGTAGTTGTTGTGAGAGTGTTGAATCCTCTGGCAGTTTTCTTATTTTTTTCATCAAGACAATGCCGTCAATTAAAAACTATATCAAAAATGAAAAACGCTATATATTACTTGGAAGTAGCATTGCAATGCAATAGTGCCAGCAATATGATTTACTACTGAATTTTAGCAGAAATTATGCGACATAATCACACGCCAAACAAAGTGGTCTATTTATAAAAGAGGCAATAAAAACATGATAAATATTTGAAAAATAAAAAATGAATGTTTCTTTATACTGCAGTCTCAGATAAAAATTCCAGTACTGATTTAAAATGTTGTAAATAATAGTGAAATGTGTTTGTTTCTCACGTTAAGCATGCATTTTCATGATAATTGCTGTAAACAGAAAAGATTGCTGAGACAGTCGAACAATTCACATTTGCACAAATTTCCGATTTAAGGAGCAGATTGCAAGTTCGCAAATGATCTCGAAAAAACTTTTGTCGCATTGGCTATAAATTGGATTTGTTAATACAATCAGGAATTTATACAAATATTATTTGTATAAAGGATGGAGGATTGAGTTGAATCATAATTCGTCAAATGTCCATCTGTTCTGCCATTTAGAAGATATTTAAGTGATAAAATGGAAGGTTTATTACACAGATGTTGTTTTGGGAGAGAAAAGAAAGTTCAAAAACTACTATTAAAAAATTTAATGGAAAGAAGAAAGAGAAATATAGAAAATTGAAGATACTTATGGTACACTTCTCATGGAAATATTGTTTAAAACGATTATTTTTGGTAAACTTTTCTTATTTTTTCGTTTTTTTTTTTTTTTTTTTTTTTTTTTTTATCCTTGAAGTTAGCTTTAATGCACAGAAGGGAAAAAAATTTTTAATGAAGGCAGAATTAGCTGAATTCTAGTTTACATGCTTTAGCAAATTAAAATTTTTTTAGTAATTTTTGAATTGCAAAAAATACCATATATTTCTGAAGATATTTTTGAGTTGTTTATCTTAAACGGAGCTGTCGAAATGTACGAAAAGTTGCGTAGTCTTCAAGTCCTATAAAATAAAATATGGAAAGAAAATTTCCTTCATATTTATTATCTCGAGCAAAAAAAACGCTTAACAGCAACTACGATTATTAGAATATTTCGTACATTTAGAGCAGTAAATAAATAAATAAAATAAGATTAATGTGTTTTATTCTCTAGTGTTTGGTGGAGAGAGAATTTTGAGAATTATTATTTTCTTTTCTTAATGTTTGATGCTTGATGCTCATTTGTTTTCGGCCGCACTAAAAATTATCATCCTACACACCTCTATAAGCTAGTAATTTGTAATTTTTGCCATTAGATACAAATTCTAAAAACATTCGCAATGTTGGGATTGAAATAATTTTTAATTCAGAGAATTGCAATACCAGACCTGCGATCACAAAATCACACAAATGACCGCAAAGGCGAATGCTAACAAAAATTCAATGACAGATAATCAACACCAGTCACCTGCGCCCACACAAGTAATCCGAAAAACCGAATATTTCTAAAATGCGACACAAATATTCGAGCTCGGTCACCTAGGAACAATTAATCCATGTACAATCACGATCACGACTACACCAAATCAACTTTACGTCAAATCCAAAATCAGGAAACTAGAACTACATCTCGACCACAAATTAAAGTCAATTTCATGATGCAAAGTTCCTATAAAGAGTCCAATAATGAACAGAAGTTAACAAATTTGACACTAAAATGCATACAAGGAACATAAGTCAAGGTATCCAATGGCGAATGCGACACTAAATTGTACATAAAAAGCATAACATCATACTTAAACGATCTCGAATATGACACGAAATTGCTGATAAAATTTTTCTAAGAAGCCGGCCTCGAATGTAACCTCAAACTATTGATCAGACACTCAAATCCAAGTGCTTGACATCGGAAACGCATTAAGCAGCTGGTCATTAAATTAATTTTAAGCACTTGAAATCGAACATGATAATAAATTATTCATTAAGAGGCGAAATTGAGAGGAACAGATCACAAGTTTTGCAACACAAAATTGACCCAGAAATTTCCCTCATTGCCCCTTTCGGATTTGACCACAAGTTCTTGATCAGGCATATCAATCAAAGGGCTTGATATAGGATTGATCAAGGATCTTGTTTTTGATGCTTGATCTCTTGATCTCGGAAAATGACTTGAACTTGATATTAGAAAGACCATAAACGGCAAAATTTAGAAAAATTGATTATCAATTTGACAGAATAAAAATGATTTAAAATATTTTCCACATTGCATCCTTTGTATACGACCTCAGATAGTTCATCAGGAATGTCAATCAAACTACTTGATCTCGAAACCGACAACAGATTGTCGACTAAAGATTCCATTTTGAAACTTAATATCGAGCAAAACAATGAATTGTTCATATGCAGCGAAATTGAGAGGGATTGATGTTAAATTTGACAATGTTAATTGATCCAAGAATTTTAACCACATTGCTTCTTTTGGTTAAAATTTGCGGATCAATTACACATTGTCAAACATAGCATCAATCCCTCTCAATTTTTCCGTTTATGAACAATATATTGACATGTTCGATATGAGTTTCAAAAACGAAAACCTTGATGAA